>JACEIK010002501.1:17475-66493 GCA_018107945.1 Datura stramonium
ATAGGGATGATCAGACCATCACGTAGTATATAGGGGTAAATAATACGGAAAAAAAATAAGTTTGGGGGTGATAGAACTCTCCATAATTTAAGTGTGTAATTGAGGGGTAAATAATACAAAAAAAAAATAAGTTTGAGGGGTGATAGAACTCTTTATAATTTAGGTTTATAATTGACAATTTTATCATACTTTAGATGTGTCTTAATCCTTTATACCTATATTTTCACTAAAAGCCTATTTGGCTTAGCTGATATAAAATAATTCACAAGCATTAAATATTGAAAAGTACTTTTAAATATTGAAATTGATCTAATAAATAAATAAGAGAAAATAGTCAAATTTTTCTGATAACGCTCAAATCACACCCCTGTAAAAGTATGACGCGGGCATTATCAATAAAGAACCCAACTAGGTTGGGGTCGATCCATAGGGAATATGGTCAGGATATAGAATAATGCAAGTATTTACGTTTTTAGCACAGTTATCTCCTAATGGGAGGTCTCAATGCAAGAATTAAGTAACAGTATTGTGAATTGATGTTGTAGTCAAGTTTATGCAAGTAACTAGGAAAGTGTTCCCCATGGATTCATAACAACTTTGGATTATTATACTAGTGATCTATCCCCATACTTAGCCGGCAGAACTGATAAAATAGGTTCATCCAAATGACTAATTTGTCCCTATTGGATGACTATACTCAATTACCGGATTAGGTCTCTTGAGTGTTTCACATTAACCGTTATCAACTATTCCAAATTAACTATCATGTGACCGCAACTCAAGTTGTTCAATGAATCATAAAATTCAAGGTTTTGTTCTTCTTCTTTTATTTTTCTAATCTCTACCCTCTAGGTTCAAGCAAATAGAGAATTCGGGAAAGTCCTAACATTGTTCATCGTTAAGAAATGTTAAAGATGAAGAGATGAACAATACAAGCATGCGTATAGAATCACTTTTATGTTAACCCTAGTTAGTTAATTCACCATGGTTCCCACAACCCTAGTTGTGGAGGTTTTAGCCTCTCATGTTTGTAAGCAAAGAATTAACATTCATGGAAGAAATCATAATTAAAGACTTACAATGATGATTAAAATAAAACCCACTTGAACAACACAAAAACAATGAATAAATCTCAAAGAATATTGAGAAGAGAATTCAAAAGTGTCATTCTCCTCTCAAAAAGTCAAACTTTTCACTCAAAGTATCGGCCCCCTCCCTAACAAAAATAACCTAGAAAAGTATTTATACAAATAATTAGAAACCTTTCCTCAATTGATAGGGAAACTGATTAATTGTCGTCCCCTTCTCCTACGACTCGTAACTTGATCATATGGTTCATAGTTTCCTCTCGTACAATGCCCGGTGACTCTGAATTTGGTTAAGTGCTAGGAGTTGATACGACTCGTACGATGCTCCTACGAGTCGTACATTCCTATCGTAGTTTGAACCTGTGATTTCTGGCATCCTCTACATAATTCCACAAGTGTCTTGGTACGACTCGCACATTGCTCTTACAGCTTGTGGTTGCCTCTCATACCATAGGATCTCTATTCAATTTTGTTTTAAAGTTCACCATGGCTCCTTGGTACAGGTTGTAGATAGTCATCATGACTCGTGATTTCCATCCGTACCAGGAGACTAGTCAAGTGCATCTGTCTGTATTTTTCCACGACTGCTCTGGTACAACTCGTACCAAGAGTCGTACTTGGCCAGTACCATGAGCAATCATTTTGAAGTTTATCACGACTCACAATAAGGTATGGCTTGTACTGAAGTCTGTACTTGGCTTATTTTGTGCATATTTTTCCTTCTTTCACAGCTTTCAACTCCAACTCCTTATTTTCCTGAAAACAAAGCAAAAGTGCATCATATCTGTATAAACACCCCTAAGATCATGCATATTTTTTCAATTTTAAGCGTCGAAAGTTCTGTAAACCCACATCACATCAACGCCCTCAACTTAAAACATTACATGTCCTCGGGCAAATAAAACAAAACTATAAAACGACGCTTAACTAGAAAGTAAAGTAGAATACCTACAACAACATAATAAAATTTGTACTAAAGACCATTATCAGATATTGACCTCTTTTCCATTCAAACTAAGTCAGCTATGCAACATGCAACTATAACTCATGACATACAGGGATTTATATATGGCATCTAACTATTAGCAGAGAATTGAGCTATCACTAATGCTATTTACACAAACAACTAGTAGAATGCAACACAAACCATGTACCCCACAGTAAATGAAATCCCCAATACTCTCAAATATATATAAATGACTCCTAGGACTAATCAAGTAGACTCTCACTGTCACAACACGAGTTTACACCCTAGCCGTAACACGGGACAAGGAACTCCAAAAGGCTCCAAGTAGACTCATGGCATAATCATAGCATATCACTTAACAATAGAAACAATCAACAACATGAATAAACGGAAGCTAACTGCAAGAATCTAATAAAGAGTCATAAGAACAATTGTAGTCACACTTTGATACAACGCTGAATCCATCTAGACAAGTCTGAAAGCCTTCTACTAAACTGATGAGTTACTGGGACAAACCCCCAGCTAACTCCTAAAATCTGAAATTGAAACATAGAGAAAGCATGAACATAAATCACGTCTTCGGGAGATGAGGACTCACCACTGGAGGTTGAGAGGGAAGGTAGCGAATCTAACCACGAGGCTGAGTCTGGAGACCTAAATCTATATCATGAAACGATATAGCACAAAAGGCGTGCGGTCAGTACTTGAAATGTCTGAGCATGCGGGATAACATAAATAATTAAATAGGTAAATATACAATAAGGAATTAACCAAGTACATCAACATAACTGATTAACATACCATAATTCTCTTATGATTCACATACACATATATATATACATGAAAATTTCCTTTAGATCTCACTTCAGGACACATCATCGATCTCATGCATAAAGGTCAAGTTCTGAACGTTTAATAAGAGCTGAATCTGAAACTAACATCACACACTATACTGGATCACTGTTGACAACTGATTCTGATTATCATCATATTAAATCTGTTATAATCTGAAGTCTAAATCATACTAATAACATAACTAAGGGAGTCATTCTCTACTAGGGAGAAACCCAACTGAAACTAGGGAGTCACTCGCTGCTATGGAGGATCCTAACTAAACTAGGGAGTCACTCTCTACAATGGAGGATCCCGACTGAACTAGGGAGTCACTCTCTACTATGGAGGATCTCGACTGAACTAGGGAGTCATTCTCTGCTATGGCGAATCCCGACTGAACTAGGGAGTCACTCTCTGTTATGGAAGATCTCGACTGAACTAGGGAGTTACTCTTTGTTATGGAGGTTCTCGACTGAACCAAGGGAAACATTCTTAACTATGGAGAGTCCCTGGGATTAGAACATGAGGAGTACTGATCTGACATCATTTATTTGGTCTATGCTACTACAACTAGCTATTATACTTCCACCTCCTTAAGTTCCGGCTTCATATCATTCCACATGTATCATAAGTCATTCATGACCCATAGATTCAAATCGTATCTTAACATGCATACATTGATTCATATATTCTAGCTTTACGGGAAGCCATATACTTACTCATAACTTATACATTTACAACCAGGTTATGGAAGAAGCATACATTTTCATTTCATAAAATCCATTTTGAGATTTACTCCAATTCATGATAAAGACACATTAATTTGACCCTTACCATAATTTACCTCATACCCAATCAACAAGCATAAGGGACATGCATATTTTACCTCCAATTATTCAAGCTCACAAGATCTAATTTCTTCTCAACATGTCTATTAATGGCACATTTAATTTCTTAGGGATAATCATACAATATTCACATAATTAAACATGGATGCAAGTAATTATGATAATTGAGTGAACAATAACAAAGCCTCATTCAAAGTTCAAGTCATTATATGAAAACATTCTATAATCTCACACATTTCTCATCATCCAACACATAGTTCAAGGTAATCCAATTATTCTACATCATAATTACTCTCATAATCATAATGGATCTTGGAATTTAAAGAAATATAGAAGAAATCACCCATTACGCAAAACCTCAGGTCATGCTTTTCTAGAATAATTAAAATTGGGCATTTTGATAAAAAAAATTTGGGGCACAAGAATGGAAGATTATCCATGTTGAAAGACCCACATACCTGGTAGAAGAAACCCCGCTCGAAATTACACCTTGAAGCTTTGATGAAGACCTTGGGGAAACCTAGATATTGAGAGAGAGGAAAGAGAGTTGAGAAAAATAAGGGTTTAGGCTTGAAAAACCCTTTAAAAATGTCCCTAAGAATACTTAATACGACACCACTTAAGAATTGGGAGCATCGGACTTACTAAAATACCCTTGGGAAAAAATTGGAAAAATTGCCCGATCTGAAACCACGACTCTCATGACGAGTCGTTATCTCCTCAAACGACTCATCGTCACGCCCGTTAGGTGCACTGGAAAAATTACACGCTTCAGCTCCTTCAACCCACAACCAACGTAACAAGTCGTTACCTACTCCAATGACTCATTGGACCCACTCGTTAAGTACACTGAAATCACTTCACGGCTTCAACTCTTCCCTTCTAACGACTGATGTGATGAGTTGTTGCCACATCTAACGACTCGTCATACCCTTCCATCAACTACACTTCCTGAGACTTAATCCAGGGACCCTAGCCTCCACAAAACGACCAACCTAACGAGTCGTTGCCAGGCAAGACGACTCATCAGGTCGTCCATCACCACCTGACTCGACCAGACCTCAAAACTGTTTCTCCACTAGTCTGACCATGACTTATGGGGCCTCCTAACGAGTCGTCCCATGACTCGTTCTACTAAATAAATTCCACCTTCTGTCTTCTTTCTTTCCTTAAGCATGGGATCTGATTTAAGAACATTTGGGGTGTTACAATATCTCCCCCTTGGGAACATTCATCCTTGAATATTGACGAAACATACCGAAAGGATAAAGATGGAACTGAAATTCCACAATCAATCAATCACAGCTAAAACCATTGGAGCATCTGACTTCGGGCTGACCTTACACATATGGACTGAATAGCTAACTTAATCATGCATGCTATAGCACAAAAGAGACCGAAGGACATGAAAATAACATGGAACTAGATAGAACACTAAGAAGGATTCTTTTGCTCAAGCTGGCACTAAACTACTAAGGACAAAGCCTTCTCTCTCAAGTCACTTTTTGATACAGGGTTAGAATTCATAATATCTGTTCTAACTTCAACTAAAGGTTTTATGAGAACGAATCATTCATGACATCTAAATTGAGCACATAAATGAGATAACTTGAGTGTGTTGAGCTGCTAGGCATATTCTAAAGACCGAGTTTTAGATGATCATACTTGGAAACATGAATTAACACACATGATTGATTTGTAACACGAAAATGAGCCTAAAGGATTCGTAAAGTAAGTTGGCATCGTTGTATGAAGCGATTATCTAGAACTTCTAGGAATCCATGCATAGGGATGGACATGACTTAGCTTCAACCGAACTACTAGAGAAATCATCTGAACCTGAAGGGATTGACATATAATGAATGTTAGGGTTAGAAATCCCCTACTATAATCCAAGATCTGTCCGGGCTCACATACTTACCATCTCCCCCTTAGCTTTAAGCCATCATTCTAAGGCTCCTGAGTATTTCTGAAAGTAGGGACTAATTCGCTCACTCTAGCTCCTCCCTTTCACCTCTAACCATCACATCCAGTCTCACATTAACAGCTATTCACATCACACATCAACAACCTCTTCTCAATAATAACTATAAGCTCCTTATTTAGTACTGGGGTTCTGGGCTAGCAACATACAAAGAGTTATGCAAGATTCACAATATACCTGTGGCCACTACTGGCGACTTGGCCTCATCCCGGTGTACTGTCACGGCATAGAAGAGGTTTTGACGACGTCCGCCACCCAAGCTAGATGACACGCCCTGCTGAAATGAACGGGCTATCGGTGCTACTGAAGAAATGGCTGAGGATCTACTCTCACCTCTCTTTGCTGTTGCACAATCTTTGTGCTTATGGCCCAACTGGCCGCACAAAAAACAAACATCTGACCCGGCCATACATTCTCCCAAGTGGTGCTTTCCATAATTGGTACACATCGGATACGTAATCTCCCTTATTCTAGGTTTGTATGGAGCACTGACTATTGAAAATGTTGGGGCTGCCGACTTCTGCTGGGAAAATGAGCGGTGTCTACCACTCGTCCTTGGCGAAGAGGACTCTGAATCTCCTCTCCTAGCCCTCTTGGCCTCTCTCTCCTTTTCCTTCACTTTCCCCACCTCCATTTGTTGCACGAATATCACCAAACGTGAGAAGTCTATATCCTTATGAAACATGGAAGTCCTGCATTCTTTAATCAAGGAGTCAGACACTCCATTCACAAACCTTCTCACTCGGGCCCTCTGGTCCGCTACCATCTCCGGGGCATACTTGGATAACCGGGTAAATTCCAACGCATACTCTTGAACTGTCATGACATTCTATTTCAGGTTGATGAATTCTGCCGCCTAAGCCTCTCTCAACTCTCTAGGGAAAAACCTATCCATGAACGCAGTATTAAATTCATCCTAACCTACGGGCCTGCTCCAATCCCTCGACTATCCCTCCACTGACAAAACCATATATAAGAAACTCCTATTAGCTGGTAGGAGGCTAACTCTGCGCTCTTAATTCCCATCACCCCCATGATGTGGGTAATCTTCTGAATTTCTTCCAAGAACTCATATAGGTCCTCGTCTACTTTTGTCCCCATGAACTCGGGTGGGTTCATTCGGAGAAAATCCCTCACCCTTGTTGCCGCTACATTCCCAATCTAGGGAATACGAGCCATTACTTACTGATTAATCTGGGCAGTCACGACCTGTGCCAACATATTAAGAGTTGCCTGATACTCTACATAGGTAACATAGTCATTCATTGGGTTCGCCGGGGCTGGTGGTACCTGCTGGCGGTCATTACAATTTCTCCTTCCATTTGCTTGTCTAGGAGGCATTATCTGCGAGCGCGTAAAGCACAAGTCAGGGAAGGAACTGTTTAGGGCTTCATAATCTACGCACTATAAGAATCATGAAGAAAAGGGAACATTCCTAAAACGTCTTGTAGCCTCCTCGTCATAAGTGTGGCGCACTTTACACCCATGAAGAAGACTCTACTTAACGCGGCTTATAGCCACCCTAGGACACTCTAAACCTTGGCTATGATACCAAGTTTGTCACGACCCGAGTTTACACCCTAGCCGTAACACGGGACAAGGAACCCCAAAAGGTTCCAAGTCGACCCATGGCATAATCATAGCATATCACTTAACAATAGAAACAATCAGCAGCATGAATAAACGGAAGCTAACTGCAGGAATCTAATAAAAAGCCATAAGAACAATTGTAGGACACTTTGATATAACACTGAATCCATCTATACAAGTCTGAAAGCCTTCTACTATGATAAGTTGCTGGGACAAGCCCCCAACTAACCTCCTAAAATATGAAATTGAAACATAAAGAACGCATGAACATAAATCACGTCCTCGGGAGATAAGGACTCACCACTGGCGGCTGAGAGGGAAGGAAGCGACATCTAACCACGAGGCTGAGTCTTGAGACCTGTATCTATATCATGAAATGATATAGCACAAAAGGCATGTGCTCAATACTTGAAATGTACTAAGCATGCGGGATAACATAAATAATTAAATAGGCAAATATACAACAAGGAATTAACCAAGTACATCAACATAATTGATTAACATGCCATAATTCTCTTATGATTCACACACACATATATATACATGAAACATTCCTTTAGATCTCACTTTAGGACACATAATGGAACTCATGCATAAGGGTCAAGTTCTAAACATTTAATAAGAGATGAATCTGAAACTAACATCACACACTGTACTGGATCACTACTGACAACTGAGTCTGATTATCATCATATTAAATCTGTTATAATCTGAAGTCTAAATAATATAGAACTGAATCATATTAATAACATAACTTCCCTCAATATTTCTGGTATGATCATTAGGACTAATGTGACCTCAGTGTTGTCAACCCCTTGGAAAAGTTCTCGAACTATATAGCTAATGCAAGTATATATCTTTCCATGTTCCTTTGGAAAAACTAGGATACCTAGCAAAATAATGGCAAAAGCGATAGGGTGCGTCCTTGTCCAACATCCAACAGATCAAGAGATTTCCTTGTGAAAAACATCACACCCGTATTTGCGACCAAACCGTTCATACAAGTAATCCAGAGAGACCCATTTCACGATCAAGACATACAAGATTAAGGTTGTTTCTAAGTCTAAGGTAATGCAAAACTTTCTTTCCGGATTACTTGCGAGGTAGAATCATACCCTTTACTTGATACTTTAAATCGGCAAACTCACTGATTTCTTCAATCGTGGGAGTGAACTCAAGATCCTTAAACCTAAACGTAACTCTGTTAGGATCCAAAAACTCGATCTGTGCCTTAAACACATGTCTATCCGGAGATATATAAATCAGTGAAGTCAGAAAATCCAAGCATCTCCTAATTTCCTATTCGTGCTACATCTTGATGTTCTCCCACCATTTTCTTAATTTGTGTGGCACACCGACAACCATTTGGGTATTGGCGGAACTTGACAAATTCTCCATTCTAGCAACCTAAAATAAAAAGACAACAAAAAATAAATGCTAAACTCAATTTGGTCAAATTTGAGCTTGGATCAATTTATCATTATCACATTGCACATAACATGAGTGATTGACTTTGGGTTAGTAAACCCGTTTGACATAAGGCTGTTTTATAAATATGTGGAATGACACCAAGGGTCAAACCACCTAAGGATTATGCATGCATGACTTGGATGAAAGGTTCTCATCTCTCTATTCTAAGTTTTTTTAAGATTTGGGTAGACTCAGACTCAAGGTTTTCCTATATGGGAAGACACGTGGTCATACGGTAGTAAAACTACCCGCTCACCCCACTTATGCACCGACCCTCTAAATATGGTGTTTGAAAGAATTTTGGAGAAGTACAAAGCACAACTCGTGTGTACAAGTATGTGAAAGTGCCAATTTTCCAGAATGGAGGAAGTATGAACGGAATGCCAGTTAAGGAAAGTAGTAACATATAGTGTTTTTAAGTAAATAAGGAACACAAGTTTGGAGAAAGTTAGTAAGGAGACTTAGCAAACAATATCAACAATAATAAAAATTTTAAAAAAGAGTTGTAAGGAGAAAGTTAGTAAGTGTTGAGCTCTTTTCAAGAGATCCATTCCTAATGCTTGACTTTGAGAGATGTGGAGATCCTATTAGCCATTGACCCATGTATGTTGGGCGAGGTTGAGTTCTAAATAAGAACTCTTAACTCCGGTTGATTTCATGAAAAATAAAAGAGTAAAAGGATTAGACAATTAATTAATGTAAAAATTATGATTATAGTGGGGCATGTTAAAATTGACCATTTCACACATTCCTACACGGGAACAAGATGCAACAAACTAGTTATTATAGAAAAACATACCAATTGTTCTTAACTTACCAAATTAAATAATGTTGGAATCAAGACAGTTTATTTGAGAGCTTGAGATCATAAATAAAGAGGGACATGGAAATAGTTTGGGTGCAGAAACATGACTTGATTACTAACACTACTTCTTTGCAAACATGAATTCAAGAAGCACACTTAAAGGAGTTATATGAAATAGCAACAGTAAGAACCATGACTGGCGTGATATCACTCGTGAACTCAAAAAGACAATATCAACTAACGATATCCCTCTGCATGTGCCCGTTGAGGCGAGGGAGACGCTCTTACTAGCGATGATCCCATATTCCTCGGGCTAAGAGAAACATTCTCTACTACTGAGAGTCCCTTATCCTATGGTGGCACATAGTTTTGAGATCTGGGTGCATTAGAACCCCTGTCTGCTTGGTGCTAAGTACTACTCCAACTGAACATAAGGATACATATAAGCTGCGGTGCTAAGTACTACTCCAATTGAACATAAGGATACATATAAGCTGATAATATGAAGTTGAGGTCCTATGACTAGTTGGAACCACTTTATCTAACAAGGATCCGGAGAGGCTAAAAGACCATGAACATGCTAATACTGAGGGATCAAAAATGATGTTCTAAGACTAGTCAGGGCTACTTTGTAGCTAGCAAGAGGCTTGAGAGTCTGAGAACCATAAACATGTTGATCATACAGAATTCACAAAATCATAGACCCAAATCATGAAGAAATCATTTATGTCAAACATACCATATCTTCATAAAAAATTCTAAATCATGGTTGAGTCTTAGAAATCATACTACCATCATATTATGGACATAAATCATGAATTTGAGAAGGGAATCATGAATATACATAGCTTTTGATCATAAGAAGCTCAAAAGACATGACTAACATAAGAGAATTCATACGTTAAATCGAAACCCTAAGACATTCTTTTCTAGGGAATCAAAATCTCTAGAGTTTTGGAAATAATTTGGGATACAAGGATGAAAGAAAATCCTTGTTGAAGTCTCGCATACCTAGTTGAAGAATCCCCAACAATAACTTGAAGCTTGCAGTACCTTGGAGGAAAACCCTTGTTATTGAGCCTTGAGAGAAGAAAAGAGGAGAACTATACAATAATTGATTGAAAAATGAGGGATTAGACTAGGAAAACCCCTCTAATATGACCCTTAGGAACCCCAAAACGACCATGTTATACCCCGAAAGCTAAAAGATTAGACCCAGGAGTTGAAATAGAGAAAAAGTTGAAATTTTGCAGCAGACTCATAATGAGTCGTGAGGAGACTCGTGAGGACTACCCACGAGTCGTGATGTGACTTGTGGGGAAGGCCCAGACACTTATAGGGAAGGCTGGAAGAAATGAGATCCCACAGGTAAGACCACAACTCGTGGTCAGGCCCCACGAGTCGTTGGGTTAGCCGTGGGGGAGGAGAATTGGGAGAAGGGAAGAATGAGGGTAGTAGACTTGACGGGAGGTCCCCACGAGTCATGGTTAGTCCCCACGATTCGTGAGGTGAGTCATTAGCAAGCCTGGAGTAAAATTTGATGAGGCAAGGAGGTGTACATCATGGAAGGTGACCACAAGTCATGGTCACCCATAACGAGTCGTCAGGTCACCCGTTAGGGCCACCTAGCTGTTAATTTATGCTAATTTAGTGAGGGCTTTTCTGTAATTTCTAAGTTACTAAGGCCTAAACTACGATGTTTTGGGTTATGAATAGTGACTTTTGAAGGGGTTAAGTTCATTTTAGGCCTTGTTCATTCATGCATGCAACGTAGACAAGTTTGAGAGGGTGATCAAGATATTGTTCCTCAATCTCCTTTAATTCTCTAGTGGGCATTCAAAGAAGCGTTAGAATCAGCTACCAACAGGTATGTAAGGTTATGAATGGGTGATTTCTTTCACACCCATGCCTAATCCCTCTCTAAAGTATGAAATTCTATGTCTAATCTATGGGGTTTTAACCCAAGTGAACGAATCTTCGACTTCTATACACCGGTATGATTTGATAATGATGCTTTTATTGAATTATGAAGCATGGGCAGGTTTTTTAATGTTTTCAATTAAAAATCATGTTTCTAGCTTATTGAATTAAAAGCTCATTGTTGAGATGTTTATGAAAGATGAGATTGGTGATGAATATATGATGATATGAATATATGATGATGATGAGATATTATGATAAAAACATATTTTAAAGCTACCCATGTTTACGATATAGCTTTGATGGGAATTGAGTATTTCTAAGTATGATAAAGCTTTTGGGCAAAGGCTCTACATGTTAAGTATGAATGAAGATTTTCACGTAATTAAGCTTTTACCACATTGTTTTGAGCAAAGAATCCCAATTATATTCTCGCCTTGTGGTATGTTTTAAGTTAAAAAGTTTTCCTATGTATTATAGCTTACCACATGGTTTTGGAGCGAAGACTTAATTACGTTTTCGCCTTGTGGTATCTTGAACTAAAGCTTCTCATATGCATAATTTCAGAATTGAGATGTATTTGATCATTGAACTTCAATAAACGATGTCAGCTTGGGCTTATAAATGATATAGAGCATATGCATGTTTTGGGAGTACATGAGTTTTTATGACTGGGGACCCCATTGTGAGCTTCCCCTGCATGTATAGGCCTTCATCTTGATATCGATATCATGGTATCGTCTCTAGCCTTGGCAAGGCTTTGGATGGCTCTACCCACTTGAGTGTGATAATTGGGACCACGTAAGCTCTATCGTGGTATGTCTGTTATAAGACGAGTCTCCTCTATCGCTCTCATGATTTCGTATATGCATGTTTCATTACTCATGAGATTTATGTAAATGCATGTTCCAGGAGCAGGTTTGACTCATTGTTCAACTTTACTTATAACACGTAGAATTCAACTTTGAGTCAATATCTGGCTTATGATATTAAGAAGTTATGGTATGTTATGTTATGAAGAGATCATGATTTCGTAGTTAATGCATGCAAGCCTCTACTCTCAATCTCTTTATGTTTATGTTATATTGTGCATTGTCTTTAAATGATTTTATTTACTTTAGCGGTTTTACTTACCTTTGCATACTGGTACATTCCACGTACCGACCGCATACTCTATGTTGTATCATTTCATGATATAGGACCCATCTCTCAAGTTCAGCCCCGTCGTAGTTAGATTATCGTGAGCTGGGGCACTTTATTTGTGGGTGAGTCCTCATTTCCTAAGTTGACTAGACTATTCAACTTTCCTTTATGTATTTTAGTTTCAGCTATGTTGAGTTTGTTGGGGTCTTGTCCCATCAACTCGTCAAGTTTAGAGGCTTTTCGCATATATGTATGTATTCAACTTCGTATTTCATATTTCATTTCGATGTTATGTTCAAGTTAGACTTCCGCTATGATTATATTTTGACTATTGAGTTTCTTGATTTAGATTAGATATATGCTTATGCCATGGGTCGACTTGGGGTCTCTCAGGGCTCCTTATCCCACGTCACGATCCGACTCCGTTCGGGCCGTGACAAACTTGGTATCGTAGCGATAGGTTTGAAGTGTCCTCGTGTGTCCGAAGCCGCCATGGCGGTGTCTTTTTCATGGGCGTGAAGCACGCCACACTTATCTAGAGTTAGAGTCGCCCCCTGCACGAAGTGATTAAGCTCACGCCCGCAGTTCAGTCCTAGTAGGGGCACTGCCGCGCCATGCCTCCCAAGGTGGGGCGTACAAAATTTGATATCAGAGCAGTCGTATCCTGTGAGCCCCAAGCCATGCTAAGCGAGTCTTGTCTATGGATGCTGTGCACCATAGGCACTCATAAAGGGGGTGAGGCCGTGGTGTGAGGGATACATTTTTTCATTCAACAATGCATAGAAAGCAAAGACAAAGATAGGGTTGGAGTCCCTAAGCTCATTATACTCTTTTGCTTACGTGAGAAATGTCTAGACCAAATGTACACCCTACGACAAAGAAGTTAGATGTAGTACAGGAGGGCACCGGGCCAGGTGCCTCAACCTCGCCGACCTGACCTGATCTAAGGACGATACGGAGGTCATCTTGACCTCCCCAAAGAATTTCCACCACGTCGTGATCCACTTGGGACGTCGGTGTGACAGCACGGCTCCCATAGCTCTATACTGTACTCATCTCGACTGTGAGGTCAAAAGCGCAGTGGTTATGCTAGCAAAGATGATGGCCGGCCGGGTCAAAGTCATCTACAGTTGCAGAGTCATTAGGAGGGCTCGTAGTTCGGAGGGTCCGAGAGTCTTAGCACTAAGTCCCCCGCAATTGGGCTGGGACGACGAACCAGACCCTCAGACTTCTTAGATTCGATGGAGAGGATTTTCGAGTGATGCATGTTACACCCACGTAGTCAGTGGAGTTAGTGGTATTCCGGCTATGGGAGATTGCCGTACTGTGGTATAGGAGAGTTGGGAGAGGTCCCGAGGAGAGATGCTTCCTCTAACCCGGGTCCAAAGCCTTTTCGTAGGCTTTCTTGACTGTTACTTACCGCGGGAGATTCGATGTGCCCAAGTTGATCGGGCCTACACTTGGAGTAGGTGTCGATGAGTGTTCGGGAATATGCCATGTGGTTTGATTCCTTGGCTCGATATGAGCTAGCCTTTGTGGATACAATGCCGCTGTGTGGTACACGCTTATTATGGGGTTGAACCTAGAATATGTTGAGACTCGCATCACAACTACACTACGAGAGGATATATGGATATCACCCGTGTGTAGGCTTTTGCTCGGAATATTGAGGGTATCGATAAATGACAACGGAGATTAGAGGACAAGTCGAGTGCCGTCAGGGACAGACCGATGAATTATAGGAGGAGTACCGAGGAGGCACTCAGGCCACTGCTATCTTGACACGCTCAGACCCCCGCCTCCACCACACGTTGGCGCAGGATCGAGTCTAGTTGCCGAGGGCAAACGAGTCTCGATGAAGGCTCATGCGTAGGTTCACAACAAAGAGAGGAGGGTGGAGGTAGCCGGTTTACAATACCACTTTGACCTATTTGTACGACGCTACTCGGGAGCATACAGTGTATGGCTCCACGATGCTACATTTGTGGATAGGAAGGTCATCGATGAGGAATTGTCAAGCTAGGGGTAAGATGACCTGGATCGATGTGATAGGTCCTCGGTAGGATCACGAGCTCCGCATCCTGGGCAGGCGAGGCCCCCGCTCGCCTCCGGCAGGCCGAGGCGTATCAGGCCTCCGGCCCAAAGCCGACCAAGATCATACTTATGCACTAATGGGGCGATAGAGTCGTGAGTCGTCACGATGTTGTGACAGTTATGCCGAACATTTCTCATCCTGCTTATGTTGATAGATCCAGGATCCACGTTGTCCTATGTTACACCGTTGGTGGCTTGGAAGTTTAGTATTATGCCGAATTGCTTCCGTGACCTTTCTCAGTGTCTACACCCATTGGTGACTCTATTCTAGCTAGAAAGGTATATCTGGTGTACAATGAGGTTGCCACGTCAAACTACGACTGGTGACTTGATAGAACTAGAAATGGTTGATTTTGATGCTATTATGGTATGGATTGGCTAGCTCCATGCTATGCCAATGTCGAATGTTGGACCAAGATTGTCCGATTCCACTTTCCAGGGGAGGCAGTGGGAGTGGAAAGGTAGAACATCCACGCCAAAAGAAGGTAGTTTATTTCCTATCTTCTAGCGAGAAATTTATAGCAAAGAGTGCATTATCATATTGTCGAAGTTCTGTGATGTTCAGAAGAGTCCCAATTCTTCAGCCTATTCTAGTGGTTAATGAATTTCCCGACATATTTCCGTATGAGCTTCCCTACTTCCCCGTAAAAGGAAAAATTGATTTTGCAATTGATCTATTACCGTATATTCAACCTATATCTATTCCTCCATAATGGATGGCTTCGTTGAACTCGTAGAACTAAAGGAACAATCAAGGATTTACTAGACAAGGGCTTTATCAGCCGAGTACCACCATGGGTGCGCCTTGCCTGCTTGCGAGGAAGAAGGGACGGCTCCTCTCCGCATGTGTATAGATTATCGGCAAGCTTGAATAAAGTCACTATCAAAAATAAAACGCTTCCCGTAATAGACTATTTGTTTGATCACCCATGTGAGGAGCCAGGTATTTTTCAAAGATTGACGAAGGTCGATATCATTAGGTCCGGTGCGTGGAAAGAGATATTCAAAGACTCGCTTCCGCATATGGCCACTTTGAATTCTCGGTCATGTCCTTCTGATCGACAAATGCCCCTGGGCAGTGTTTATGGACCCGATGAACAACGTTTAGGACCATACCTAGATATGTTGGTGATAGTATTTATCGATGATATCCCGGTGTATTCCCGCTAAGAGCCGCATCACCAGGATTCTCCATCGAGCGTGCTCCGCATTCTCGTAGATCGCCACTATATGCAAAATTTTCTAAATGTGAAATTTGGCTTAATTCCGTGAGCCTTCTTGGGCCATATTATCAGGTCGATGTCGGTATGCGGTGTAGATACGTTAAGATAGAGGTAGTGAAAACATGGCCTGTGACCTACCACTCGATCGAGTACGTAGTTTCGGCTAGCTGTGGACATGTAAGGTTTGCAAAGGACTTTCCTCTTTAGAAGCACCTTTAACCAAACCGACGCAAAAAGAAGCAAAATTTCATCGGGAATGAGGCATGTGAGCAGCTTTCAGGAATTGAAAGATTAATGGCCACTCCGCACGATGCTAGCGTTGGCGTAAGGAATAGAGGTTGTGTAGTCTACGTACGCTCGGTGTTGGGTTAGGATTTGATTTGGATGTGCAAAAGATGGTAAGGTGATTGCCTATGCTTCCAAACAGTAAACCGAGGAAGCATGAGAAGAACTACCCTACCTATGACCTTGAATTAGCCGTGTGATTCATTCCTTGAAAATATGGAAACACTACCCGTATGGCGTCCATGTAGATATTTTCATTGATCACAAAGTCACAACATATTTTCACCCGTGAAAGTTGAATTTACAAAGACGTGCTGGAGCTGCTTAAAGGATTATGACGTGAATATTTTATATCACCAGAAGGGCCAATGTTGTAGCGTATGCCCTAGTTGCAAATCCACGGAAGTTTGGCGTAATTTACAGCCCGAGCGGTAGGAATTGGCCCAGAATTACATCAGCTAGCCGCTTAGCCATTCATATTGTAGAATCAGGAGACGATGGAGCGGTAATTCGAATACCGTGTCATCATTGGTTTTGGAAGTGAAAGAACTAAGTATGAAGATCCTAGCCTAGTTCAAATTTCTCGTAAATGTGGTCCAAGAGGGGAAGTGACAACATTTCCAAGTAACCAAGGACGGAGTTTTTAGATATAGGAATCGCCCGTGTTCCACTCGTGATGTATTTCACTGAAGAAATTATGGGCGAGGTACACTTTTCCCGTTACTCTCTCCATCAAGGTTCGACAAAGATGTACCATGACGTGAAAGAGATTTACTGGTGGCCGGGAATGAAAAAGTGGATGTTGCACTCGTAGCTCAATGTCCCAATTGCCAACAAGTGAAAGCCGAACACGTAAAACTGTGCGGATCGACACATGATATAGCCATGCCTTTATGGAAATGAGAGACGCTAATATGGATTTTGTAGTAGATTACTCGTACTAAGTATAAATATGATTCTATTCGGTAATTTTGGATAGGTTGACAAAATCAGCTCACTTTCTCGCGCAAGGGCTACCTTTTCACCAAGATTATGTCGAGCTATATATTAGAGAAATGGCCGATTGCATGGTGTCTCCATCAAGTAATCATTCCGACAGAGGGACCAAGTTTGTAGCTAAGTTTTGGCAATCCTTTCGTAGGGGCTCTGGGACGCAGGGTTAACTCCGAGTACAGCCTTCCATCCTCGCATTTACGAGCGCATAACGTACAAGCCAGTGATCTCTGAGGATAGGTTATGTGCGTGTCTCGTTAGATTTTAGAGGGAAATGGGATGAACATCTACCGCGGCTGAATTTGCCTATAATAATATTTATCATTCACAATTCGATGGCGCCATGCCGTTATACGGGCGTAAACTCATGCTGCCAAATGGGTTGGCTTCGAGGTAGGGGAGAATCACATTGATCGGGCCAATATTGTCTATCACGAAGAGAAAGTAAAGCTATCGTGAACATTCGCTGATCGTCGTAGCCGCGAGAAATCTTTTATGCCGATGCGCAGAAACGTAGAATTTAATGTGGGTGGGACTGGTATTATCAAGGTTTCACCAATGAAGGGTGTGACGAGATTTGGTAAGAAAGGCAAGCTCAGCCCAAGGTTTATTGGGCCTTATCAGATTCACCGAAGGATAGGTCAAGTGGCTTATGAATTGGATTTACCTCCGTAATTAGAATCTGCTCACCCAGCTTTTCATGTATCAATGCTGAGGAAGTGCATAGAGATCCCCGCGATTTTCCTAGTCAAAAACGTCCAAATCACCGTGGAGTTAGTGTATGAAGAAGCTCCAGTAGCCATACTAGATCGGCAGGTCCGCATTAAGAACTAAAGATGTTGCTTCTGTAGTGTTGTGGCGAAATAAGAATCGAGAGAAGATGACCTGGGAGACAGAAGATTATATGAGAACCGGGAGCATCCCCGCTATTTACTTAGTAAGATTGTGCACCTTAGGTACGTTGTTATTGTTTTTTCATAAGTTGCATTATATACATGTATATGTGAGATAATTGACTTTACCTATTGGGAAATGAATGCCATAGTATTTTATGGAGTAACTGTGTTGGACTTTTCATGCTTTCTGTGTTTTTTGGATAGTCTATATTACAAGGAGATTCGCTCAAATTTTTCCGTAATAAGTATTTGCAAGGTTAAGTTCTTTCAAGTGTAGTTAACATTTGAGGACAAATTTTCTTGGTAAACTGATGTTACTTCGTCTTAAGTTTTTAACATTTAATCGGCCTATTCGTATGTTGGTTAAGTGTTTTAGAGTTCCATATAATGAAAGGGCTCGGAAAGGTCCACGAAATTCCAAGTTGGGATTTTGCGAGAGGAGTGGCCGAACCAAGTCGTCGTAGGGGAAAAGTGGCTTGGAGCAGAATCGCCATGCTAGCCAACGTGGAACTGGAGTAGAATCAACGCGTTGAGCAACGCCCACGTTGCCTTGTTTGCCGTCATATAGGCCTCACTCCTTAGATTTCATGTTATTTTTCATATATAACACGACTAGCGTAGAATAGGGACAAAGGGAGTGAATAGGAGATAGGCTCCGCATTCGCAATAGATCAATCCCCAAAATCAATTTCCTTTACGAGGAACACCGGGCAAATCACGTGGAAAACCTCGTATACTCGCACACTACAGAACTCGATCGAGTAGCTCTGGCCCTAACTCGACATCCTTAACCCTAACTAGGCGGTACATGCAACCCTTAGAGATCATTTTCTCGGCCTTAAGATATGAAATAAACCAACCGGTTGGATACAACCGAATTACCCCTTCCATTCCAAACCGACTCACCCGGAAATCGAAATTCTACCGCACGGGTCCTACAATTAATCGAAGCATAACATACAAACAACCAATCCATACCCAAGATGATATCAAAGTCCATCATGGTCAACTCTACTAGGTCTCGCCGATAAAAATCTTATGCAACAAAGTGTAATGGGGAAAACCCTATACACCCGCCGCCGGTCGGTGGCTGAACTGGATGACTACACGTTAAAAATGTGGTCGAACAAGTAGTAAGTGGCTCAAGTAAGCTAAGTATCGTTCCTAATAAAGGACTGGACTACGGGGGAAATCTACTCAAGTGTCACTTTACTGTAGATCCTAAAAATGCGCATAACAATGTAAAGAAAAGTTTTTATATTTTGTTTTAATTTTATACTAAGTCTAAAATGACTATACAAGTGAGTCTCAACAATGAATGCTAGCTGCCGAAGCCAAACGAATATGTAAAGAAATTAATTATCGATACAAGTTGGTTAATCTTTTCTCCGGTTGCTAGTTGGAACTTATGCCTATGGATTAAAACTCTCATATTTAACCCAACTTAAGAATCATGAACCTTCCACCTACATTTCGTGGATAAGAAGCAATTCATGTTCCACCATACAAACCGATTCCACAATTGATAATACGACTTTCAGGTATATTTCTATCCTGAAGGTAAATCAATTCTCAAATTTACCAAACTAAGAAAAGATCATATCCTATTAATTCACAACTTTCCAATTTCGTGCTCTCTCGAGTGAAACCGGACTTTTTAGATTTACATCAACATTGGCCAAACATTAATGCAAGAAGAACAAGAATTAATAGAACAACCATGGAAGAAAAGATGAAAAACCAAATAATCAACAATCACATTTCAATACAATTGTTCCTAACCTCAGCAAGACGTGAAATTAGCCACTCATTTGTGGATTAAACATCATTAAATGAGTATAAATCAAAAACAATCAAAGAAAGGAGAAAGAGATAGAGAGAAACCCTAAGATTTTCGCCTCCCTCAACCGCGCCTATAACCCACGTTCTTGTTCAAGTCGAATATATAAAAATGAACCTAAGTGTGCTATTTATACTAGTAGGAATTTTCCAAGTATAAATAAGCAACGTGTCACGGAGTTCATCGCGGAGCACAGCCTCCGTGACACGGCCCAATGTGAGGCTCTCTGGAAAATGCCCAAAGTTGACCTGGCAGCCCCCCTTGCCGCAAGGTGCCGCGCCGCCCGGCGCGTGATGACACTCTCCTGCCGCGGGATGGCATGCCGTGGCACGTTGCTGGCGCGCGTCGTGCTATGCCCGCCCGCGCGCCTCCTGCGCTGCTCGCTTGCATAGGTGTGGCACGGCGCCGGCGCGACACACGCACATTGTGGCACGCCGGCGCGCCAGCCTTTCCATGGCCTACCCTTGCCGACTTTCGCCTCGTTGCTTCCGACTCCATTCCTCTACTTCACCAACTTATAAATTATTCCTCAAAATCATTGAAACTCTACAAACAAGGACTAATCATGTTGGTTAGCACTATATTCACATTTATATAAAATTGCTATGAAAATGTATATAATCAATTAGCTAAACAAGACAACACTAAGTTATAAAGTATCACTTGGACATGCTATTTTGCCCACAATCACCTATTAAATCCTTGTCTGCCCTCGAACAACCCTTTTACATCTCATGTATATGGAGACTCACACATAACTAATGAAGATAATTCAAGTTACAGCCTATGATGATTATTTAAGATAACAAGCTAAAAAATAAAGTATGCACGATTTGATCATTGAAATGACATACAACCCTGCCAAGACTTCCTAACATCGAGAATCGACTCTCAATCTTAGTATGCTAAAACAAATCAATCGATCAAGAAACCGACACGATGTTATCTCTCATTAAACATGTTCCCTTATAACAAGAGAGTTACCCCTTTTACTCACAAATATTCAAATCACACTAAGTATGGGTATATATGAATAAAAATTACGCTCGCTCTCACAAAGAATTCACATGCATCATGTAGTGACCCATGTTTGCCCTTAGTGTTTTACTCCACTCATTTAAGGATGTATGAACGTAAGATCAAGTAGGGACTTAATGGGTAAGGGACTATAGTACTATTCGCAAGGATAGTGACTATCTCCCCAAGCGCTTTTAATACATCCAACATTCATTAAGGACATCTCTTTTCTTACTCCTCCTCATTCTTTTCAATCTTGAATTTTCTTCTTGTTCCCATTTCTTTAAGCACACCTACCTTAGTAGTAAGGAGTACTTAAGCAAATTTTTTATTTTTTCATTTTTAAATAACTAATTTTAGTTTTTTTTAATATTTAGAATTTTTTAATTTACACAAGTGCACCTTCTTTGTCCTTTTCTCAACTTTCACAACTTCTACTTTCCTTCTTTTTCACGCCACTCTTCACTCTTGGAATTTTTTCACTTAAGCTTAGAGTTTTGGATCAAATTCAAGGCTAATGAAAAGGATTAAGCTTCGTTGTAGCTATCAAAAAATAGCTTAAGGCACAATGGGGCTCACTAGGATTCATCATTCAGCAGGTAAAGTGAGGGATAAAAATTAGGTTCATTCAAAGAAATGCCTAAATCATCTCATACCATCATCCTTCATTTAATTTTATATACACACCAAAAAGTTCTAGCCACTCCACAATAGCATGGAATATTCCAAAACCTTACACTCATGGCACATGCTCAAATCAAGACACGTTCCGTACTCTTAACTCGCCTAATCACAAGAATTCAAAATTAAACTTCAATCACATTGAGTCCAATTCAAGAGCCTAAGTGTCTCACACAAAGTTATACACTTCTTACATGCTTCAAAACTAACCACATTTGTATCTTACAATCACATGTACATAACTAGAATATCAAGCCATCAATTAGCTACGGGTTCAAAAACCAACCTATCGACTAATTTTCCTCAAGACGGGTCATCATCCATCCATCGTTCTAAACAGTCCCTAACTATGACTAAAACATTATATACAGCATAAAGAAAAATTTATTCTTCGGTTCAAAGACCCACCATCTAAAGAACCGAAAGAAAACTAACAGTGATGAAGTCAGTGTTTAACTCACAAAATTTTTTCAATTTTCACAAATTTCTCGGAAGCATTACCTTCACCAAAAATCGTTAAGCACAAAAACTTTGAAATTTCCCTCACCCCACACTTGAATCATGCTATGTCCTCTTAGCATCACCAGATGAAAGAGAGGGTGCGAAATACTCCCGAGGCCTTTAGGCCTAGCTAACCTCATGCTTTCCTTCAACTTTGCACAAGTGGGTGTTCGAAACCCCACACTTTTTCTCTTCCATGCTTGTTAGCTTCCTCCTCCACCTGCACGACTTCCCTCCATCCGTGCTTAACTTTCCACCAAAAACAACAAAAGATGAAAAATAAATAAAATCAACTCTAATTCAAGAAATTAAATGGTACCCTTGCTGCTCTCCCAAGTAGCGCCAATTTTACGTCGCGGCACGAATGTAATGTTTCACCGCTTTTCCTCCACCTTGGAGTGATATGAATTTCACCCCAATTTCTTCTCTAATTTCCTTTTATGTTCTAGGGGTGGTGGGGTGAAAAATTGTAAGGACCGCGTAGATGTCGCCTTTGACGTTTATTGGTCCTTGGCAAGTGAAGTCATTTTGTCTATTGGAATCAGCAAATTTTAGAATATATGGGGCTTGGTCCTCTCTACATTTCTCTATAAGCTCAAAGACTCCTCTATTTCTATGTCACAACCAAACTCAAGGTAGAAAAATGCTTCGAGTGGGGTCCAATGCACCTTGATTCTCAAACCGCACCGTGATTGACCTCCTTACTTGTATACACCTTCGCATCAACATCCGTCTCTCCAAAGAGTGTTAAAATGGGGTATACTCTATCTCTTCTTCCCGAATGAATTTTCCAAAAGTGTGAGCTCATCACGGATAACTCAAGAGATTCTAATTGTCGCAAGCTCATCCGAAATTCACCCTGCCTTCCTCTTGTAGCTCCTCTTGAATATCTTCTACAACCTACCTAATTTATCACAAGCTTCAAATTTCGCAATCATTTCCGTGAATTTAACGCTCATCCATTTTAGAGCCTCTTCATTCTCCTTCCCGAATTATCATGCTGCCATTGCCTCCCTTCATTGCTTCGATTGCTCAAGGAGTTGTTTCAAAGATGCTCCTATTCGGGCTTGAGTCCCAAGTCCTCATTTTTAGCATGCCTCCATATTCATCAAAAACAATGTATGATCATAGGCTCTAGAGGAGTATGCATTAGACAAACATCCCAATGGCCATCTTGACCACCACATACGTTGCACGTGTTGCAAGCAGCTGCTACCTGGTGTCCTCCGACATTCATAAAAGATTCAAAAATATGAGTATCCACCATTTAAACCAATTGTGTTCCACGATGTCATGTCAAGAAGCGGTATCCAAAAATATCACAAAGAATTTAAAACCAAAATTTCAAGACCAAGTTGTCAAGACTTAATATAGAGAAATAGTAAACTAACACTTAAGAAAAAATTCTGCCAATTGCCGCCCTGGCAATGGCGCCAAAAACTTGTCCGGTTGAAAACCGGATGACTACCCAAGTGCACGTGGTCGAACAAGTAGCAAATGGCTCAAGTAAGCCGTATCGATCCCACATGTGGACTGGACTACGGGGCCAAATCTACTCAAGTGTCACTTTACTATAACTCAAATGCGTATTAATAATGTAAAGAAAAGTTTTTTATTTTATGGTTTTAATTTTATACTAAGTCTAAAATGACTATACAAGTGACTCGAACTATGAATGTGAGCATGCCGAGGCTGAAACGAATATGTAAAGAAATTAATTATCGATGTTGGGTTAATCTTTTCTCCTGGCCGCTAGTCGCAACTTATGCCTATGGATTAAGTATTTAACCCAACTTAAGAATCATGAACCTTCCACCTACATTTCTGTAATAAGAAGCAATTCATGTTCTAGCCATACAAAACCGATTCCACAATTGATAATACGACTTCTCGTGCATATTTCTATCCCGAAGGTAAATCAATTCTCAATTTTCCCAAACAAAGAACAGATCATATCCTATTAATTCACAACTTTCCAATTTCGTGCTCTCTCGAAAGTGAAACCGACTTTATAGATTTACATCAACATTGGCCAACATTAATGCAGTGGAACAAGAATTAATAGAACAACCATGGAAGAAAAGATAAAAAAACCAAATAATCAACAATCACATTTCAATACAATTGTTCCTAACCTCAAATAAGACGTGAAATAGCCACTCATTTGTGGATTAAACATCATTAAATGAGTGTAAATCATACAAACAATTTGAATTAAAGAGAGAAAGAGATAGAGAGAAACCCTAAGATTTTCGTCCCCTCAACCGCCTCGTAACCCACGTTGCTCTACCAAGTCGAATATATAAAATGAACCTAAGTGTGCTATTTATACTAGTAGAAATTTTCCGAAATAGCAACGTGTCA
Organism: Datura stramonium; assembly: GCA_018107945.1. Classification (NCBI taxonomy): domain Eukaryota; kingdom Viridiplantae; phylum Streptophyta; class Magnoliopsida; order Solanales; family Solanaceae; genus Datura; species Datura stramonium. The sequence continues at coordinate 42,019 of JACEIK010002501.1, forward strand.
CGGAGTGCATCATGAACACTACCGTGACACGACCCAAACGCGGAGGCTCTCTCGGAAAATTCCCAAAAATTGACCCTAGGCACTCTTGCCGCGTTGGTACGTGTCACGCTGGCAGCGCGATGACACTCTCCCGTCGCGGGATGGCACGCCGTGGCACGCTGTCGGGCGCCGCGGTGCTCGCCTGCTCGCATAGGCGTGGCACGACGCCGGGGGCGCGGTACACGCACATCGTGGCACGTCGCTCGGCAAGCAAAGGCTCGCCCCCTTGCCATGGCCTACCCTTGCCGACTTTCTGCCCGTTGCTTCCGCTCCATTCCTCTATCACCAACTTATAAATTAGTTCCTCAAAATCATTGGAAACCTACAAAACAAGGACTAATCATGTTGGTTAGCACCTATATTCACATTTATATAAAATTACATGAAAATGTATATAATTAATTAGATAAACAAGACAAAACTAAGTTATAAAGTATCACTTGGGCATGCTATTTTGCCCACGATCACCCGCTACCACTGACTCACCAAATGGAGTAGATACAGAGAACTGTTCTCCATAAAATTTTAGACTAACTCCAAAACTACTAGCAATATAAGGCGTCATGAAAGACAATGTAGTTCTCGGAGCTAACAAGGAATAAACATCAATATGTAAAATTCGCAACATACTGGTGACCACGCTTGCGAAGTCTCCCGCTCCCGGCACGAGGCAAGGGCATAGAAGTGGTTTTGGCAATCGTCCGCCACCTCCACTTGTAGATGCCTATGGAGCAAAATGGGTCGGAGATGCCGCCGTCTCTATTGGTCTGCACGACCCCCTATCATCATCGTCTAGAATATGGGCATGCTCGCACACATGTGCCTAGATTTACTTAAGCACCCATAGCAAACATCCGAACCGAGCAGGCATTCCCCTGCATGACTCTTGCTGCACTACCCGCAACCGGGAGAGGGGTATACGAATTGGGTACCCTCGATCCTCGACCCGGCCGTGCTCCTCCGATCACCCCCGGTCTTGATGGAACACTAACCGATGATGGTGTCAGCAGTGATCTCTCTCAAACCGTGGATGGTAGCCACCGCCGACTCTGATGCAAAACCTACGTATATCCGTCCGAGCATTCATTTCTCCCTCTCCCTCGCATGAGCCGCCTCCATATGTCAAGCGTACATCACTATGCGAGGAAATTCCATATCCTAGTGAAGCCATGGCAAACCCTCAAGTAACTTGTCTAAATAACCAACCACACCATGAACGAATCGCCTCATCTCGGCGCCTTCCGATCCTCACTAACTCTAGGCATACTTTGGACAAATGAGTGAACTAAAGAGAATACTATAGCACTGTCATCTTTCCCTACTGAGGTTCAAAAATCTCGCCTTCTTTCAACTCCCTCATCTCCGAGGGAAGAACCTATCACGAAGGCCATGCGGAACTCATCCTAGCCCATAGGCTCTGCCTCCCGCCGCCTACCGTCTCTTCCATTGCTTGTACTAAATATGAGCGACCTCTTTTAGTTGATAAGAGGCCAAGTCCACACACTCCCCATTTGTCATCCCCAATCAAAGTGCACTTTCAAGACCTTCAATTGGGTTCAAGTGGATCCTTGTCCACCTTGATCCTGAACTCGTATGGTTCATCTTGGAAGAAGTTCTAATCCGAGCCGCTGCCGCATTGCCATTCTGACCTATGCACAGTCTCATTGGTTTACTTGAGCGGTCAAGGCCGCTAACATCCAATAACTACCCGAAACTCAACGTGCGCTTGGCTCTAGTGCATGGGGCTCCCGAGCAGCTGGGCTTGCCGATGCCCACGGTCGCTTCACCTTCGTGGCCTTCCTCATTTCCATTCCTCCTTCCGTTCATTCTTCTAGAGCCATAATTTCTGCAATCATGAATCACAAATTAGAAGGATGGAGTATATCTTTCAAACGACAACGAGAACATGAATGAAGGAACATTTCCTAAACGCCTAGTAGCTCATAAGTATACACTTCACACCCATGAAAAGTTCCTAATTAACGTGTCTTTCAGACACCCTAGGACACTCCAAACCTATGGCTCTGATACCAAGTTTGTCACAACCCGTACGTACACCCAGAGATCGTAGACACGAGACAAGGATCCTCGAGAGATTCTAAGTCGACCCATGGCACTTGCATAAAATCAGCCTCTACTTGAACACGGTACTAGACATAAAACGCAACAGAAACGTAACTATTTCATAACATTAGAAATACTAAATGTCCATATGTTTCGAAGACTACATGTCTAAAAGCCTCTACTACAAGGCTTGATGGCTGATGGACAACATCTCTAACTAACCCGAACAATACCGGGAACACAAAAATAATCAAAAGTTTGTCAAACTATTCTGAACATGAGGACTCACCACTAATCTGAGATCGTAAGCCGAGATGCACCAAGAGGATGAGCTCGAGATCCATACCTCTATCATGAAACAGATACAAATATAGAAAGTATGCGGTCAGCATGGAATGTAATCGAGTTTGCAAGGTAAGTAAAAAGACGTTAAAAATAAAATACACTCATAAATAAACATAGGAAAGGACATCGTTCTTGTATCATAAACTTTGTAAGAAAACATAAGGCTCAAGGCTTTCAAATCCTTCAGCATTCATGATCACATCAAATAAATCAGACAAAAGTAACTTGAGCCGATAAAATAAAACATAGCAATGTATAAGATGCGGGTACAATGGGAGGACTCATCATATCCGACACCACCGCGATAGAGCCTTCGGCGATGCCTCGTCCATCTCTGCCTATGGGTAGAGCTGACCCTGGCTTGCTAGAAGCAGGTCGTGTATTGTATATCACATTTTGAGATCACTAAATACAATATATCATTAGTAAACCACGGTAGCATGTGGTTATGGCATACCGGCGTAGTCCTTTGAACGCCGGCTGCTCAGTGCTAGACACGACTCCCAAAACATGCATATAGGCTCATACGTAAATCAATGACATCATGCATTAAGATTCACTAATTAAAGATAACATTTATTATCATTGATCCTCTTTAGAACATGCTAGCCAAGAATCAAAGGCCCTTTTCATCGGTCAACATCCTAAATCGATAAATCATGTACTGCTCATACCCTGTAAATCATCTTTCAAACACGGGCATTTCCCAATACTTTGACATACTAATTCTTTCAAAAGATGCTCATAAACATGGGTAGCTTGAAATCATGCTTTTCCATCATCAATAAACTCAAATATTGAATATTCATCATAAATCATAACTTTCATGAACTCTCATCAATGGACATTTTAGATTTAAAAAGCTTGAAAACATGATTTAAATTTTTTTATTTATTTTATATATAATATAAACAACTATTAATAAATAATCAAAACTCAATTAACTCATACCCATAAAGAGAAATCACATTTTCGTGCATTTGGATAAAACTCCATAGAATTGAATAAGAGGATTCATGATTAAATTCGAAATTTGACATGGTGTGGGAAGAAATCAACCCATTCTAAACCTTACATACCTGGGAACACTTGGTTCTTAATTTCCCTTGAAAGCCCAAGTTGAATTGAGAATTTTGAGGAAGAACACTTGAATCACCTTCTACCCCTCTCTCACCCCCGCATGCATAAATGAGGTTTTCTTAACATAGACTAATTCCCTTTAAAAGACCCTTATTCCGACCTTAAAACGACATAGTTTAGGCCTTAGGAGTTTAGGAAATTACGAGAAGACCCTTACTAATTCGCAAAAATAACTATCAGCAAACTTAACGGTGACCCGACGACTCGCCGACGGCGCTGGCTCATCGGTCGCCCGTCAAGTACACGCCTCATCCTCAATTAAAATTCCATAGGCTTGCTCATGGCCCACCTCACGAGTCATTGGGGCTGGGACTACTTCAGTCGTGGGGTCCCATCCGTTAGGTGCAATGGTGAGACTACTTAATCCTCAACCTCATCCTGCACGTAGACCAAGACTCGTGGGTAAATCCCGACCACTCAGTCATTCCCACGCTCAAAGGGGACCCTAACTCAGCTCATTCCAGCCTTCCCACGAGCCACCTGGACGACTCGTCCTACACTACAACAAGATTTTTTTTTCAGTTTTTCCCGTTTGACCCCTTGGTCTTATCCTTGTTCCCAGAGCAACATGTGGTCCTCTTAACATGAGGACTCACCAAACAAGGCCTATAGCTAACTCGAGATGGACTAATGATGGAGATGAGCCTGAGCCGGGTCCTGATCATGAAATGATACAATGTGGAAAGTATTGAGTCAGTATGTGGAATGTACCTAGGCGTAAGGTAAGTAAAATGTGAGACATTTAAAATATATAAGAACTCATAAATGATCAAAAAGGTAGGACAACATGCTCATGACATAAATATCATAACATAACATAAGGCTCAATGTTTTCAATACATTTGTAATACAATCATAATCAAGATCATAAGAGAAAAGCTTTATTCAAATATGACTTAAGCCAATATACATAATCATAAACATGCATAACCTCATGAGGAACAAGTGGGAGATTCTCTTAACCTAAGACATACCCCATATGAGCACACATGGAGCCCAACTTATAACCCTAGTCCGGAGGGTTTCCGTATCTTTTCCAAGGGTAGAACCATGAAGGGCGTGATCACACATGAAAGGGCCATTTGAGCCAGGGACAGTTACAAGGAGGTCCCAACATATCCTACTGTGGCACCTAGTTAGGAGATTTGGGGGCAGAACTCAGCCCCGAACTACTGTTAAATACTACTCCCAAAATATATATAGTGCTCATAGTATAATATGAATGAGATTTATGGGCTAGTTAAATCATGACAATTATAAACATACTTGTAAATACGTGAACTAGCCATGAAATAAGGCTCGTGAGTCGGTGAAAATCATAAATGGTAAATCATGAGGTTCATGCATACTCTGTGCATCATACATATACTTTTCAAATAATCAAATCATAATAGGTATTTGAATAAATTCATATTGCAAATCATAAATCATGATAGGTTTGTAAATATCAATAATTTAAGTAAAACCATATAACTCGATTCATCATAGATCATACATAAATTAGTAGAAATTGATTAAAATAGTTGTAGAATCTGATCATACCGGAAAATATAGTATAAATCACAAAAGAAAAGCAATTATTAGATCATTAGAATTTCACAAGATTTAAGTAAAACCCCCATAATATTCTTGATCAAACTTCATGATTTAGGATAAATTGGACATGGGTGTGAACGAAACACCCATTCATAACCCTACATACCTCGGGTAAGATCAATTTCAACACTCTTTTGAAAAAGCCAATGGAGAATTGATGAAGAAGAGCTGAGAACTAGCTTGATCACTCTTAATTCTTCCTAACTTTGAATGCATGAGAATGAATAGGTTAGGGGACCCTACCCTTAACATACCTGCAAAATATCATAAAATGACGTAGTTTAGCCCTAGGAGCATGTGAATGATGAAAATACTCCTTAATGAAATACTCCTAAAAGATCTCGAGATCGTTTGATCCAATGGATGTACCAACAACGAGTTGTTGGTGGGATACCATGACTCATGGTACGACCCATCATAAGCACTGCCCGAAATCCCGGGATCCGTTTCAACCCATGATTCTACTGTGACGAGTCATCCTTACGCTTCCAATGGGTCGTTGGTTCGATCGTCATATGCCCCCCCCGAAGATATTGGACTACTTCATAACGAGCCTCACCACGATTCATGGTGTTTCTCCAACGGTTCGTGGTGCCCTTCCGTTAGTCCATTAGAATTTTTGAGACAACCCATGCAACGACTCGTGAACATGGGTCGTTAAAACTACACCTGCAGTGGATGACCACATACCCAAAATTCCAAAGTACATACTCACCCATGACTCCAAATACCAACAATGAATTTTTACTTCATCCATTATTTCCACTGTCACTAGACTTCTCTTCCACGATCGGGATCCTGCAATGTCGTCCGTCCCGCACATTTTTTCCGCTTTAGCCAACTTTCATTTTTGACCCTTGGGTCTAATCTAGGCATTTTTTGGGTATTACCAACAATAAGCTGACTTGATCAAAGAGAGATTTTAGCTAGATACATAACTATATCTGAGAGGCTATAATTGTACACATATCTAGGACTTTAACTCAAAGTATCTTGATCTGAGTACTCAACTTAATCAATTCTAGCAAACTTGCATTACACTTGTCTACACATTAGAACATGGTATACATGAGAAGGAATCTTTTATGGACTTAAGAAACTTAAATAATAAATTAGGCAAGAGTTGAATATAAAGGCATGTGACTTGAGTGTAACTGGTGTGCTACAACATGAGAATTGTATATATTAAGAGTTCTCACGTGAAGGACTTATAAAGACTTGAGTTCTTAGACTTTTTACAAATTCCAATACTTTCTCGTTGTTTGCAAGGTCCTCGGAATATGATTACTTGAAACATATTACATTAGCATCACACGTTTTGATGTAACTTATAAATGTGAAGACATAACATACAGATTTGTGATAAGGAGTTCTTATAGCTTAAACATTTGCAAGCACTTTCAAGGACTCAGCTTATAAGAAAATAAAGACCTAAAACCGTAATCTGACAATATTAAGATAACTACACAACCTTGACAACTAACTGATGAACATAAGAAAGCCTAACATTGTTAAAAGTAGCTTAGAATATTTTAGGATTAACCATTTTTATGACTTCGAAGGCAATTCAATACATAGGATAATTATCTTAACATAATATTTAGAAGCATAGAGGAGAACTTATTTTTTTGTTAAACTAAAGTTACTATTTTACAGACGTTTAACTCTATTGGTTCGTGTAAAGGTCATCACATAATATCCAATATATCATTTTACCAAATAAATATATTTAGACTACTTTATTTACTTAGTCATGACTCTCGTGGAGGTACATATAAAGATAAGAGTATATGCAAACTTATGATGCTATTCTCAAGATAATTCTTGTTATCTCAAAGGTAAATTGAAACATAAGCATAAGCGTATATATATTCTTATTTCATATAGTCCTGATACTATGTATAAACTGCCCATAAATATTGTTCCATATACATATCGATAGTTTACACATTCAAGTTCTATTTTTAAGTTTAGTATATCGCTTAGTTCAAAAACTTGTTAACTAGTCAAGTTAGCTAAAGGAAGAGGAATTAAGCACTTCCTTTGGAGTTATGTATCTTAAATCATGTGTATGCAGGATGGGAGACTATCGTAAGGCATTTCCATTTCGTTATTCTCATTTAACCTATTCAACTTAAAAATCGCTTCCTAGCGTTTAGTTCATCATGCGTCTTTTGTCTCGCCCTTTATCAATTTCACTAAGCAACTAGAATTTTAAAAAATTTTACGCTCATATGTATGACATAATAAAAAGGACCAACTTATAATGCCCATGCTGAGGGGACTTCAGACTCGATTTACAACTACGATAATAATCTTCAAGAATTCGCTTTCTTTACATTCGTTCACTTCCAACACTTTCAACTTTTCAAGCTTGGTATCTAGTACTTTTAACACTATTGGAAGAATTATATACGCCTAAATAGGAGTACGAAAACATAGGAACATTGGCCCAACACGATTTCGTGCTTGAAAAACATGAATATATGTGCCTTTACATACCTTGCTTCATCGCATCTCTTTAGCCAATTCCTTCGCCATAGAAACTCGACACCATCAACTCTTTTTCACAACTCATGCAATGGAGGCCGGTTTATAGAAACTTCCAAGTCACAATCATGTCCCAAAACGTACAACAAAATACCTAAATCACAAAATAATTTTCAGCAATTCCACCTACTTTAGGTGCCTTAAAGTTGAGGGAATTCAAGAGAGTTTCACTTACCTTCTCTTGGTGTTTAACTCCCAAAAATGCGATTTGTATTCCTTCCAACCCTTGCCTAAATTCTAGAATCTTAATGGTTGTAATAACCTCGAATATGGAAGTAACTCACCCAATATCAAACAAAACGCATATCAATCTTCACTTCCTTTCCTATCTTTTTCTTGTGAGTTTGAGTAGATAAAACAAGTAAAACACTTACCTTGTGGGCCGATTCTAACTCCTACCAATATGCAGCCTCGGCCGCCTACCGCTCCAAGAATGCAACAAGAATGATCGCACCGGCCAAGTCGTAGTATAGTGACTCTTAAGAGTCGGATGTGAACCCATAGGGACTGAATTTTAAGTGAATTAACAAGTTCAAGTATCAATGTGAAAAATTCTAATGTTCCATTATTTAAGATGATCACAATTTTAAGTGAAAAACAATAATGAGAAGAATCCAAAGTTAAGGCCAAACATTCATGCATAACTATATTCACAATGGTTCAAATATGTGACTTTATTTATTCTCTCACAAAATAAATGCAATTTCATGGTGTCCTGAGACTCTAAACATAGGTGAATTATCCTCACAACTACATCATTGGAGCGGCAATGTGATAACCTAATTCATGCTACCATCTACATGGAGTAGTTTATGAGGTTAATGCCCTTATTTATGGACTGAGTTCTAACCAGTTAACCTAACTTGATTCACAAATTCACATCAAAGAGCGGTGATGTGACAATTTCAAATTAGGTGGCTCGTTATCTTCTCATTTTAGAACCAAGCAAGGCGAATTAGGTATACTTCTATCCTAACTCCATAATCAACCTTTAAGGTTTGAACTCACTTATTGCATTCCCACTCCTATCCCAGGGTTTTTCATTTGAGTTTGCCTATTGATTAACAAGTGCATTTCAATGGTGATAAACATTAAAATGATTAACAACAAAAAATGCAAGCACCGACAATAATGAAACCTTGAAGCAAATGGAATGAAGCAAATGCAATCATGTCATGTGGCCTCAACCCTAGAAGAAGGATTTTAGCCACTCATGCTAGCATAATAATTTAACATAGTGATCAAATTCATGTATTACAAGAGTGTAAAAAGGAAGGACGAAAAACCAGACGAAGAATGTCCTCCTTCTCGGGCTCTTGCACTTGCTCCCTATGCGTTCTCCCTAACAATTCCGTGATAAAATAAAACATAGGACAAGTGTTTGATTTATAGTATGAAAATTCTTCTACTATGGAAAACTCCTCCGTGCCATGCTGCCATCGCCACAATATGCCGGTGTGACACTTAGACCACCATGCTAGGCAAGGCATTGGCAAGTGCCATCGATGTGGCACGACTCCTTTTGTGTTTGTCACATGGCATGGCATAGGAATTGGTGAATCAGCTGGCGTGTGGTATAATGAACGCATCACGCACCACCACTGAAATATCATCCTCGCACACACATGCTTGTCATGAACAATGTGTGCCATCGTGATGTGTCATGGTTTACAGAACATTCAATGCTCAAAACTAAGAAAATAGCATGGAATTACGTGTATTTATGTGGATATGAGGTACTTTTCCTTTTGTTATAGGATAAATAGATGTTGAACCGAAGATTGAAAAAGATAGCTTAAAAAGTGCAAAATGGGAAGGGTTATGCGTAATTGGCGCATGGATCATAGGAAAGACCTACGAGTCGTATCGCGGCCATGAGAAGTTGCCGAAAGTTAAGGTTGAGAAGATGTGACCTATGAGTCCTGGGGCAATTAGTGACTGCTTGTACGAGTCATGATGAGGAAGTCACGATGAAATCCAAGAATTGCATCTCGAGTCTAGCTCGGCTACGAGGAAGCGCATCGACTCGTAAGACGAAGGTACGAGTCGTACTTACTCGGTCGTGATGAAATTAAGAAACTTCAAAATCTCTTATTCAAACTATGTGGAGTTCCATACGAGTTATGAGTTGATGTTACGAGTCGTACCTAGATCCAACATTTATCTAGAATTCTAGCCACCGAGATTGTATGAGATGAAGCTACTTGATCATAGGAGCATGCTACGATCATAGGCCGAGTCGTGGCACTCAAGTGTGACAAATATGGAAATTCACCCCGTTGGCTTAGGAAAAGGATTCTTGTGTCTCCGTATAAATATATTTATAGGTTTTATTTTTATAGCAAACGCGCTTTGGATAGTTCTAGAGAGTAGAAACCTTGAGAAGAGAGGATTGAGTTGGTCTTAACTTGTGATCAACCCGTTCTTGAATTCTTCTTGTTCTTACTACTTATTTTTCAAGAATTTATGGAGTAATCGAATGAAGTGTTTTTCTCAATCATTATTGTAAGTGTTGATTTTTATGCGTAATCATGAATGCTAATATTAACCTTGCAATATGAGAGGATAAAACCTCCATAGCTAGGTTGTGGGAACCATGGTGAATTGACAAGCTAGGGTTACACAAAGTGATTTTAAAACCAATACAAATACTTATGTTGTATTCTATTCATACTTAAACGTTTCTTAATAGTGCACAACATTAGGATTTGTTCTAGTTCTTTACTTTGCTTTGCTCGAAGAGGTAGAGATTAGGAAAAGAGAATTACAATAGAGCCTTGATTTTGATAATCATTGTATTAAATTGAGATGTGGTTGCGTGATAGTTAAATATGGAACTTAGTGATAATGGATAGTTTTGAAATCGCTCATGATACTTGGTCAAGTGATTGAATATAGTCATTCAATAGGACCGGCCTGGCTGCTTGAATGAACCAGTTACGCTCTATAAGTAAGTATTGGTGATAATCATGAGTGTAGATCTCGAAGTAGTTATGAACGCATGGAGAACACAAACTCCTAGGTATCCTTTAATATTGACTTAACATTAGAATTTTGATATTTGCTTTTATTATTGATTTTCCTTAGAATCCCCTACTAAGTAACTACCTTACAAGTTCAAGCATGTGCTATAATCTAGTCTCCTTATTCCTCAGGGGTCCTGTGGGATCGACCCCAACCTCTAGTTGGGTTCTTTATTGACAACGTCCGCTTCTCACTTCAGTAAGAGGTGTGGTTTGAGCGTTATCAAAAAGTGACGCCGTTGCCGGAGAACTCTGTGATCTGGGAGCCAGGTGCCTTCACTATATCATGTATGATTGGTAATGCTGAGTTGGCAAGGCACTCTATGATCTGGGAGCTAGCATTAATTTGACGCCCTTGGCTGTATTGAAGAAGTTAGGATTGGGAACTCCTACACTGACCAACATGCGGCTACTGATGGACGACAAAACAGTTAAGAAGCCGGTGCGGATCCTGATCGATGTGATTGTCAAGTTAGATAAATTTATATTCCCAGTTGACTTCGTGATTTTGGATTGAGAGGTTGATTATGAGGTCCCCATCATTTTAGGGCGATCATTCCTTGCGACCGGGAGAGCTCTAGTAGATGTAGAAGCTGGCCTATTGAAGTTTAGGATAAATCAAGAGGAGGTCACATTCAACATCTGCAAGACAATAAAGCAACCCAAGGAATTTAGTGTGATCTCAACACTGGAGGATGAGTATGAATCACTTGACGAATTCTGAGTAGTCAAGAGATTTGCGTCGTGCTGCAATGTTAAATCAGGCGCTTCTCTCCCCTATGATCTTCTAGATGATGCTTTGGGGATGAAGATAACTTATCAAAAAGGGGAGGGGTGTACTTGTGATATTTGGGATTTTTGTTCCATCTAAGGATTTTTCTTATCGTGTTTCTTTTCCCTCAGACATGCTATCTAGTAGAACCGACATGTGTAGGATTTTTATTTTTATTTTGTGATTTTTGTTTAATTGGAAGTAGCTTAGGAGTACTCAACCAAGAAAATTGCACTAGTTTTGCTTTTTTGTAAAAAATTGACCCTGTTTAAAATTTTTCGGATATAGTAGCTATGTATTTGTGACAACATGCATGATTGATGTGTATCTTTGGATGTCATTTATTTTGTCAGCATGAGTAGTTTTGTTAAGCCATGTATAAAACAAAGAGGTGAGGTGAAAATAGTTCATGTACCATGTGTGAGTGAGGTATATTAGTCAGTTCGATATTGTCTTGTAGATCCAAAACTTGCCTGGTTGGTCTCTGCATAGGCTAAGGATAGTTGGTTAGGATATGATCATAGGACATTGTTTGTTTAGCTCACTTTTAGCCTATATTGCACTACCAAAAGTTGCATGAATCCCTTAATCCCAAGTTTGAGTCTTAATAGGACCATGTTTCTTTGATTTACCGATTAACCGTACCCATTTTTTGTAATGAACCTGTTTTGGCCCTGGTCCTTCCTTGGATATTGTGAATCTCAACATAAGAAAAATGCTTAAGTTGAGGGTGGCTAGAGTAGGGATGCATAAAAGGTGGGAATGGAAGAAAGGAAAAAAAAGAAATAAATGGTGGAATATGAGGTGTTGTGAGATGAAAATAAATAAAAATATGCTTTAAATGTTGAAAAATAAAGCTCAAAGAAATTTTGAAAATGCTGAAAGAAAAGTGAAAACTCACCACACCCATTCAAATGTGAATAAAAAAGGAGAAAAAGGAAAAAAAAAGGGAATGAAAGAATAAAAGAGTGAATTAGGTGAATGGTATTGCCAATGTAGGTAGTGCCAAGGAAGGATTAGTCACTTATAAAATCTTCCGTCTTTATCATGTCTAGCCCTGAGCCTACATTACACGCCATACCAAGTCCTATAGTGATCTTAACTCAACCATCTGAAAAACCCATGCAGAGAAAATAAGAGCAAGCCTATGGTATCTGACACATAATACTCGTAACTTCTTTGAGAGAGTGAGTGCCTTACTTGCTTAGTCCCATAACATGTTTGACATTTCACATTTGAGTGGGGACTTCATTTGTGTGAGGGTACATGGATTATGTTCTCTTTTATTGTTGGTCTGTGTGAGAAATATTGGTGATGACTTGACCGCCTTTTGATAGCTAGATGACATGTTTTGGTCCCTGTTTATGATGTTTTAGGGTATCTTGTGGTTCCATGAGAAAGGGTCAATAGAGTTTGTCTAGAAAGTGCAGGTTTGTTTGAGTATTGGTTGTAGTATCTTAAGTCTATTTTCTAGTTGAGCATCGTGTTTTAGTTTTTCTTTTCTTTGACTGAGGACATGCAAAAGTCTTAAGTTGAGGGTGTTGATGTGATGTGGGTTTACAACACATTCGACGCTCAAAACTAAGAAAATAACATGGAATTAGTTGTATTTATGTGGATATGAGGTACTTTTCCTTTTGTTACAGGATAAACAGGTGTTGGAATTGAAGATTTCAAAAGATAACTTACAAAAGTGCAAAATGGGCAAAGAGTGCAGACCACAGTACGGATCGTAGCAAGGATCTACGAGTCGCACTGGTGGTCGTGAGAAGTTGCTGAAAGTTAAGGTTGAGTAGATGTGACCCACGAGTCCCAGTATGATTAGTATTTGGCTTGTAAGAGTCGTGATGAAATCCAGAATAATTGCATTTGGGTCTGACTCCTGCTATGAGAAGCAAGTACGACCCGTAAGATGAAGGTACGAGTTGTACCATTCTGGTCATAATGAACTTCAGAAAAACGTCAAAATCTATGATTCAAAGTACGAGAGCTTAGTATGATTCATTAGTTGATGGTACGAGTCGTACCAGAACCAACAATTAGCCAGAATTTAGCCAGCTGAGATTGTACGAGAGGAGACTACGGATAGTAGGAGCATGCTACGGATTGTAGGTTGAGTCGTGGCAGTGGCGGCGACAGATATGGAAATTCACCCTATTGGCTTAGGAAAAGGATTCTTGTGTCTGTATAAATATATTTCAGGTTTTATTTTTATATAGGATGTCAGTTTTGATAGTTTTAGAGAGTAGAAACCTTGAGAAAGAGAGGATTGAGTTGGTCTTAACTTGTGATCAACCTGTTCTTGAATCCTTCTTGTTCTTACTACTTGTTTTTCAAGATTTTTGGAGTAATTGAAGGAAGTGTTTTTCTCAATCATTATTGTAAGTGTTGATTTTTATGCTTAATCATGAATGCTAATCACAACCTTGCAGCTATGAGAGGCTAAAACCTCCATATCTAGGGTTGTGGAACCATGGTGAATTAACAAGCTCGGGTTACACAAAGTGATTTTAAAATCAATACAAACACTTATATTGTATTCTCTTCATGCTTAAACTTTTCTTAATGGTGTGCACAATGTTAGGACTTTCTCGAATTCCTTACATGCTTTAGTCGGAGAGGTAGAGATTAGGAAAAGAATTACAACAAAGCCTTGATTTTGATAATCATTGTATTAACTTGAGTTGTGGTCGCAGGATAATTAAATCTATAACTTAGTGATAACGGATAGTTTTGAAACCTTTCATGAGACTTGGTCGAGTGATTGAGTATAGTCCTTCAATGGGGACTGGTAGGTCGTTTGAATGAACCTAAGTTATCAGTTCTATAAGTATTGGTGATAATCATGAGTGTATATCCCAAGTAGTTATGAACCCATGGGTAACACAAACCCTAGTTATGCTTTGATATTGACTTATCATCAAAATTTTGATATTTGCTTTTATTATTTATTTTCTTTAGAATTCCCCTATTTTGAAGTAACTACCTTACAAGTTAGTTACCGGCTATAATCCAGTCTCCCTATTCCCCGTGGGGTCGACCCCAACCTCTAGTTGGGTTCTTTATTGACAACGTCCGCTTCTCACTTTAGTAAGAGGTGTGGTTTGAGTGTTATCACATCGCGCCTATCTCCTCCCGTGGAACGGGCATCAGACAGCATGGGTAGTGCGGCACACTGTGCTATGCCGTGATAACGTCCAAACTAAACTACTCTTAATGAGAGAGTGTACATGGTTGTTGCTCAAAATAAATATTCCTGATGGATGTCGGGGTCGAATCCCACATAGACTAGTGAATGATTTGCACATGCGTTGTTTTAGGAAATTTGAATTAACTCGAACCAATCAAGAGAAATAAAATAGTAAATTTGTGGGGAAAAAATAAAGTTAACAATACTGTAGATTTTAAATCAGCTTTCCAAAATAGCAAAATAACCAAAATTGATAGACAACAATGAGAGAAGACTAAAGATGTGGTGTAGATGAGGTGCTAATCAAATAAGGGTATGTTGGCTCATCAAATCATTGCGAATAAGTGTAAATAACTTTGGGCATTATGGAACATTATGTTTTTCAACCTCATAGTGTCACACCCCGAGTCTACACCCTAGATGAAACACAGTACTTGAAGTTACAAATAACCCCAAGTCAACCCCTAGTCTATCATACACTGGCATTCTGACCAAACATATAAATATAGAGGAAGATTTAAAGTAAAATATAAAACATTTATGAAAATAGAGCTGGATCATAAAGTTTAAAAACATCTGAACAAAATTACAAGTCTGAAAAATCAAGTCTGTGTCTGGAAGTCACTACAACTGATGAGTTGCTGGGACAAGCCCCCAGATAACTCCATGTCTAAATAGAAGAAAATAGGACTGAAATAAATGATCATCGTCCTCTAAAGATGAGGAGTCACCAATAATGTAGCTGAAGTCTTATGAGAGCAATCAACTTGCGAGGCTGAGACTGAGATCCCGCAGCTGTATCATAAAATGATACAGTATAAAAGGTATGTGTTAGTACTTTGAATATACTGAGTAAGTGAGAAAACCATACATAAGAAATAAAAATGCTAAACTATAAAGACATTTAATGACCAACTGAAGCTGCTAAATTGAATAACTGTAATACTGAGGTGGTCTAAAAGACCCTATCTGATGGTCAAAGACATGCCCTGAATCTGAGATTCTAATCTGAACTGATCTGAGACTGAACTGAGCTGACTAGTGGGAGAGTCTATAACCGACATGTAACCACGTGAGCTAGACGTGGAGTCCAATGTATATGCCCCATCAGTAGGACCCAATATACCTTGCTAGGGAATAAAAGCATGAATTGGGTGATCACAAGTCATGGGCCATGAGGCCAATAAAACTGTAACCTACGGTGGCAACGTAGCTTTGGGAACCTGGGTGCGCTAGAATTTCGATCTGCTCGGTGCTAAGTCCTACTCCCACTGGATAGTCTTAGACTGACTACTAAGCTGATAGTTCGGGTTCCGAGACTAGTCATTAATACTTATCTTGAAGCACCTTGAGAGACTTAACGGACCGAATTTTATAACTAGGTTCTAAGACTGGTCAGAGCAGCTTATCTAGAAGCATCGTAATCGTCTAAAGAACAAACTGAAATCTGGTACTGAGTCTATCTTTGATAACTAAGAGGCACCACTAACACCTCTCAAAAATACTGAAGTCAAACTGGCTAGCTAACAAAATCTGAATAACATTGAGGATTCTAACATTCTGGCTGAAATTGAACTATCACGCAGCTAACTGAGATTTCAACTCACACTAACAACATGGGAATCCATAACATTGATAGAATCAAGCAACAAGGAAGACTAACATAACAGGTATAATTCTAAGTGATCTCATTCAACATTAGGGCTAAAATCATTCTTACAAGAAATAACATTTATATGGTATTTATATAATGGAGAATATCTAACAATCAACTTAAAACATATTTCAAGATATAATGGAATCTGGCATATAATTCATCCACATTCGAAAGCTAAGGGCTAGAATTCACTTTATGGGAACAACATCAACATAGTCTTAAGCTGATGGAATCATATCTAAAATAAACATGGATAACATTCTGCATGAATTCAAAGAAATATGATATATATATATNATCCGCGATGGCAGCGTGACACGGCTCCATCGCGGAGCCCCATATTTATATATATTCCCTTCACAACCGAAAACTCAGGGCTAGAATTTATAGAGAAACTAGGAGGGATTTTGGGGACACCAGAAGAACTATTTCCTTGTTGAATTCCCACATACCTGGCTACAAATTCCTTAGAGAAGAAAACTTAGTCGCTGCAATAGAGAAGCCCTAGTCTTTCTTGAGAGTTCTTGAGAGGAAACGCACGCTAATTTCTTTGAAAATCTGAGTGGGAATGAGGGGGAAACCGTTTAGCCCCTCTAAATTCCCTTAAAACAGAAAAAAACGACATAGTTTGGAGTCTAGGAGGTTCTAAAATTACTAACAACACCCTTAGGAAATTCATAGGAAAAATTGACTGCCAGGCCCCCATGACGGACTTCATGAATCGTGCCCAGTGACCACACCTCGTGGTTAGAACTGTCAAGTGCACATCTAAGAACCTCCTATTGGTCACCACGAGGGACACCACGACTCATGGTGTACCCAATGACTCGTGGTGACCCACCCATCGCCAACACTACCTAAAATCTCCTGGAGTCACCACGGGCTAAACCACGACTCGTGGTGTCCCAAACAGTTGCAGTGAGGATTTGTTGAGTACATAGCGTGGCTTTTCCAACTTTCAATCAATTACTGACCATGGATCACCTCACGACTCATGGTGTTGACCACGACTCATGGTCACACCCGTGGTCACCTACTTTTCCAAAATTTTCAATCAAGCCCGGATCCTTCCCCATGAGTCACTTCACGACTTGTGGCCTACCCCATGGATCATAGGACGACTCATTCTGTTATGTGGTGCAGAAAATTCTAATTCTCCATTTCAACTCCCGGGTTTGATCTTAGGGTTTTTGAGGTGTTACAATATCTCCCCCTAGGATCATTTATCCTCGAATGTTGGAAAACACACAGGAAAGCAGAGAATTGCAACCGTCATACTCAAATACTGATCATGTAAGCTGAAAACTAATGAAATGACTACCTCCAAATTTAACCACAAGTCTGAACTGAATTCACAAATCATACACATATTCCTTTACATGAAAGAAACTAGAACAAATAAACTGAAAAGGATTTTAGGGAGGAAATTGATAC
This sequence comes from Datura stramonium, assembly GCA_018107945.1. Classification (NCBI taxonomy): domain Eukaryota; kingdom Viridiplantae; phylum Streptophyta; class Magnoliopsida; order Solanales; family Solanaceae; genus Datura; species Datura stramonium. Next base: position 59,829 of record JACEIK010002501.1, read on the forward strand.
CTTAAACTGAAGCAGAGCCAGAAGAGAGCAAATGTGTGTATCTAGACATCATATCTAGTTCGGCCTCCCACGTAGCTCCCTCAACTTGCTGATTCCTCCGCAAGACTTTGATTGAAGCTACCTCCTTGTTCCTCAACTTACGAACTTGGCGGTCAAGGATCTGGACTGGGACCTCCTCGTATGAGAGACTATCTTTTACTCCCATACTGTCCAATGGAACAATTGAAGTTTGATCACCAATGCACTTCTTGAGTAGTGACACATGGAATATTGGGTTCACAAATGCCAACTCAGAAGGTAATTCCAGCTCATAAGCTACCTTGCCAATTTGCCTCAGAATTTTGTAGGGTTCCACATATCTCGAGCTGAGCTTTCCCTTCCTCCCAAATCTCATCACCCTTTTCATGGGTGAAATTTTTAGATAATCCCAATCATCCGCAGCAAACTCCAATTCTCTTCTCCTCACATCAACATAAGATTTTTGAGGGCTCTAAGATATTTTCAATCTTTATCGGATGAGTTGTACTTTCTTCATAGCTTCATGAACCGAGTCTGGCCCGATTAAAGTAGCTTCACCAACCTTAAACCACGCGATAGGAGAGCTACACCTCCTGCCATACAATGCCTCAAACGGGGCCATCTGGATACTGGAGTGGTAGCTGTTGTTGTAAGCAAACTCGATGAGAGATAAGTGATCATCCCAACTGCCCTTGAACTCGATCATGCACGCTCTCAACAGATCTTCTAGGGTCTGAATAGTCCGCTCGGCTTGTCCATCTGTCCGCGAGTGAAAAGCTATGCTGAGCTTAACTTGGGTACCCAATCCCTTATGAAAAGACTTGCAGAAATGTGAGGTGAACTGGGTACCTCTATCTTAGATAATGGATAATGGTACCCCATGAAGTCTAACTAACTCTCGGATATAAAGCCTAGCATTGTCCTCAGCTGAATCTATAGTTTTAACTGGGAGGAAATATGCTGACTTAGTTATTCGATCTACTATTACCCAGATAGAATCATGCTACCAACAAGTCTGAGGTAGACTCATAATAAAATTCATATTCAGTTATTCCCACTTCCAGGTGGGTATGCTGATATCCTGAGTCATACCTCCCGGTCTCTGGTGTTCTACTTTGACTTGCTGGTAGTTCGGGCACTTAGCTACATATTCAGCGATGTCTCTCTTCATGCCGTTGCACCAGTAAGTATCCCGTAAATCGCGGTACATTTTAGTAGCACTAGGGTGGATGGAGTATCTCAAGCTATGTGTTTCAACCAGTATCTGCTATCTCAAATTACCGATGTTCGGCACACACAATCTGTCCTGGTAACGGAGCACACCATCTCCCTTTTTGGAGAAAGCCTCAACTTCTTTTCTGAGAACCGATTCCTTAAGCTTAAGTAATATGGGATCTTCATCTTGTTTGGACTTAACTTCAACAACCAAAGAGGAATCTGACCCACTTTGCATTACCACTCCACCCTCTACTAAGTCAACCAACTGCGTCCCTAACCGAGTTAGTCGGTGAATATCCTTCACTAGTTCTTTTATTCCTTCCTCAACATGAGTCACACTCCCCATAGACACTCTGCTCAGGGAATTAGCCACCACATTGGCTTTGCCCAGGGTGATATAGCATGCTCATGTCATAGTCCTTCAGGAGCTCTAACCACCTTCTCTAACGAAGATTTAGATCTTTCTAACTGAATACATACTGAAGCCTCTTGTGATCTGTGAAAAATTCACGTGAGCCCCATATAGATAGTGTATAAATATTTTCAATGCAAACACTACCGCTGCCAACTCCAAGTCATGTGTTGGATAATTATTTTCATAAACTTTGAGCTGTCTGGAGGTGTAGGCTATCACCTTGCCCCGCTGCATCAGAACACAACCGAGTCCAACTCTGGAAGTGTTGGAATATACTACAAACCCATCTGATCCGTCCAGTAGGGTCAACACTGGAGCGGTAGTGAGTCGAGTTTTTAGCTCCTGGAAACTCTTTTCACACGCATCTNAAGCTCCTTTCGGTTAAGGATGAGAATGAAAAATTACATCCGTCCAGTAGGGTCAACACTGGAGCGGTAGTGAGTCGAGTTTTTAGCTCCTGGAAACTCTTTTCACACGCATCTGACAACTAAAATTTTACGTTCTTTTATGTTATCCTAGTCAAAGGGGATGCTGTAGAAGAAAATCCTTCCACAAAGCATCGGTAATACACATCTAGACCCAAGCAACTTTTGATTTCAATTTGGGAGGTAGGTTGGGCCAGTCTTTCACCACTTCTATCTTTTGAGGATCAACCTGAATACCTTAATCCGAGAACATGTGACCTAGGAAAGTCACGGACTTCAACCAGAATTTGCATTTGCTGAACATGGCGAACAACTGGAGGTCCCTGAGTGTATGAAGCACTATCCTCAGGTTTATTAGCATGCTCTTCCTTATTTCTAGAGTATATCAGAATGTTGTCGATAAATAAAATAATGAACATATCTAGATACTGCTTCAAGACTCTATTCATCAGGTCCATAAAGGCTGCAGGGGAATTTGTTTGTCCGAAGGAAATAACCACAAATTCATAATGACCATACCGAGTCCTGAAAGTTGTTTTCGGTATGTAACACTCTCTGACTCTTAGCTGATGATACTCTGACCTAAGATCTATTTTAGATAAATAGCTAGCTCCCTGAAGTTGGTCGAATAGGTCGTCAATTCTGGGTAAGGGATACTTATTCATGACTGTGACCTTGTTCAACTGACTGTAATCGATGCACATTCTGAAGATACCATCTTTCTTTTGCACGAATAGTATTGAAGCACCCCAGGGAGAGATGCTGGGTATGATAAAACCCTTATCAAGAAGGTCGTTTAGCTACTCCTTCAACTCCTTAAGATCAGTTGGAGCCATTTTGTAAGGAGGGATGGAGATGGGATGAGTATCTGGGAGAAGGTTTATACCAAATTCGATTTCTTGCTCAGGAGGAACTCCGGGAAGATATTCGGAAAACACATCAGGAAATTCACTAACAACTAGGACTGACTAGATAGTTTGGGTCTCATAGTTGGAATCTTTGACCCGAACTAGATGATAGATACATCCCTTAGAAATAAGCTTCTGGGCCTTAAGGAAGGAAATAAACCTATCCTTAGGCGCTGAACTACTGCACGTCCACTCTAACACTGGCTCATTTGGAAACTGAAATTTGACAACTCTAGTTCTGCAATCGACTAAGGCATAACCGGGGTGTAACCAATCCATGACAAAGATGAGGTCAAAATCGATCATGTATAATTCTACAAGATCAACTGAAATGACCTTATTGAAGACTGAGACTGGGAAGTTTCTATACACCTAGCTGGCTCTAACTGACTCGCCAACTAGAGTGGAGACTAAAAATGATTCTATGAGGACCTCTAGACTAATATTAAACTGAACAACTATGTATGGAGTCATGAACAATAGTGTGGCTCCTAGATCTAATAGGGCATATACATCTAGGTGGAAAGGACGTAATATACCGATGACCACATCAGGTGAGCTCTCCTGATCCTGACGAGATGATAATGCATGAAAAGTGTTTTGGCGCTGACCTCTATCTATACCTGAAGTATTGTCCTGCTGAGCTAGTTGGCCTGCTGCAGCTGCTGAGGTAGTGGATTGTGACCTTCCCCGTCCTACTGAAGGAAACTTTTTGAGCTGATGCCCAAGATATCCACAAACAAAACAGACCTCTCGACCCTAAATGCACTCTCCTGGGTGGTTCTTGCCACACTTAGGGCAAGCTAGACTGTTGTTGGCACTGTAGCTCTAGGACTGAGAGCCAGATGCTCTACCCCTCCAATCCTGGCGGGACCGAAAGGTAGGGGCACTGGCTAAGCTGGGTGTTGGAGCCCTCTACTGCTGCTGCTACTGCTACTACTGTAGGCGGCTACTACCACCAGACTTCTGGTGGCCATAATCTGATTGGATAGTCCTTGTCTGCTTGTTCTTTCGCTTCATGTCCTTTATCTTTTCTTCCTCAATCTTCTGGGCATGAACAATAAGGCTGGAGAGGTCAATATCCTTAATCAACATCGTTGTCCTACACTCTTTGAGGACCAGGTTCGACACCCCATTAACAAACTTCAGCATGCGAGCCCTTGGCTTGGTCACCATCTCTGGAGCATATTTAAACAACCTGGTGAACTCAAGAGCATATACTTATACTTTCCTATTTCCATGTCTCAAATTCATGAACTCTGCCACTTTTGAGTCCCTAAGCTCCCGTGGGAAGAATCTGTCTAGGAAGGCTGTAGTGAACTCCTCCCATTCCACTGGTCCTACTCCCGCTGGCCTCCGTTTCTTCCAATGATCGTACCTGACCTGGGCTACCCCTTTCAGCTGGTAGGCTGCCAAGTCGGCACTCTCTGAGGGACTGACACCCATAATTTCAGTGATCTTTCCAATCTCGTCCACAAACTCATGTGCGTCCTTACACACCTTAGATCCGTGAAAATCTAGAGATTTCATTCGAGTGAAATCTCGCACTCCGACAGCTGCTGCAGACCTATTGTTGTTGATCGGAACCACCTGCTGGTTCACTTAGTTGGTAACTATCTGAGCGAGTATCTGAATAGCCGCCCTTAACTCTGCGATGGTCACTAAGTCATCCTGAGGGGCTATTGGAGCTGGTGGGGCATGTCGGTGAGCGTTACCAGCCCTTCTTCTGTTACAACATCGCAGAAGCATAATTCAATGAAACGAAACAGAGCATGAGTTAGGAGAACTATTCGGGAATTGAATTTCAATGCACGATAAAGAGTATGAATAAAAGGGAATTTTCCTAATAACATCTCGTAGCCTCCCCATCATAAGTGTGACGCGCTTCACACCCATGAAAGGGACTCTATTTGATGTGGCTTTCAGACATCCGAGAATACTCTAAACCTAGTGCTCTGACCAAGTTTGTCACGCCCCGAGTCTACACCCTGGACGGAACATGGCACTTGGAGTTACAGGTAACCACAAGTCAATCCCTGATCTCTCATACATTGACATTCTGAGAAAACATATAAATATAGCAGAAGCTTTAAATAAACTATTAAACATTTATGAAAATAGAGCTGGATCATAAATTTTAAAAAAATCTGAACAAAACTAGAAGTCTGAGAAACCAAGTTTGTGTCTAAAATCCACTATAACTGATGAGTTGCTAGGACAAAACCCCAGCTAACTCCAAGTCTAAATAGAAAATAATAGGACTGAAATACATGAGCTTCGTCCTCGAAAGATGAGGACTCACCAATAGTGCAGCTGAAGTCTTCTGAGAGCGATCGACTAGCGAGGCTGAGACTGAGATCCTACAGCTGTATCATCAAACGATACAACATAAAAGGTATGAGTCATTACTTTGAATGTACTGAGTAAGTGAGAGAATCCATACACAAGAAATAAAAATGCTGAAATGAAAATACATGGAATGACCAACTGATGTTGCTGAACTGAGTAACTGTAATACTGAGGTGGCCTAAAAGACCCTGTCTGATGGTCAAAGACATGCCCTAAATCTGAGATTCTAATCTGATCTGATCTGAGACTGAACTGAGTAGACTAGTGGGAGAGTCTATAACCTACATGTAACCACGTGATCTTGACACGGAGTTCGATGTATATGCCCAATCGGTAGGATCTAATATACCTTATCAGGGTATAAAGGCATAAACTGGGTAATCATAAGTCTGTGGACATGAGGCCAATAAAATTGTAACCTACGACGGCAACATAGTTCTAGGAACCTGGGTACGATGGAACCCCGTCCGCTCGGTGCTAAGTCCTACTCCCACTGGATAGTTCTAGACTGACTACTAAGCTGATAGATCGAAGATGGGGCTCAAGACTAGTCAGGAATACCTATCTGGAAGCACCCTAAGACTCTTAACGGATCAGATTCTATAACTGGGTTCTAAAACTGCTCAAAGCTGCTTATCTAGAAGCATCAAAATCATATAAAGAACAAACTGAAATCTTGTACTGAGTCTAGCTCTAATAACTAAGAGGCACCACTAACACCTCTCAAAAATACTGAAGTCAAACTAGCCAATTGAAAAAATTTGAATAACATAGAGGATTCTAACATTCTGACTGAAACTGAACTATAATGCAACTAACTGAGATTTCAACTCACACTAACAACATGGGAATCCATAACATTGTTAGAATCAAGCAACAAGGAAAACTAACCCAATAAGCATAATTCTAGGTGATCTCATTCAACATTAGGGCTAATATCATCCTTATAAGAAATAACATTTATACGTTATTTATATAATGGAGAGTATCCAACAATCAACTTAAAACATATTTCACAAGCTATAACAAAATCTGGCATAAAATTCATCAACATTCGAATGCTCAGGGCTATAATTCACTTTATGGGAACAACATCAACATAGTATTAAACTGATGGAATCATATCTAAAATAAATATGGATAACATTCTACATGAATTCAAAGAAATCTGATATATATGTTGACGTGCCCGTAATTTGTTCCCCGGCAACGGCGCCAAAAACTTGACGTCACCCGCATCGAGTGCCAATAATTTGATGACTCTTTTTCACATCGAGCGCATCCGCAAGTGTACGGGTCGTGCAAGTAATATAGTGGCTCTTTTTAAGAACC
>JACEIK010002501.1:149171-163096 GCA_018107945.1 Datura stramonium
TCTTTTCCTGCAATCTATCTTGTTCTTCTTCTTCTTCTTCTTCACTGCAGAATGATCTGCAATGGAGGTTGATTAACAACCTCAGTTTGTGCTTCAACAAAAACAATGGAAGCACCAGTCACAATAATGACCCTTCCTAATAATTCACTCAAAAGATGTAGAGCCTGCTTGATTGGCTTATTTTAAGTGCTTTAAAGCCAAAATAGCTTTTAAGCACTTTTGTAGTGTTTGGGTAAGTTCAAAAAGTGTTGTTAAGTCAAAATAACAAAAATAAGCCAAAACCTAACAATGTAATGACAGTTAATTTTTGAATGGAACAGCTAACAATGTTCTCAGCTTCATCCAAGTGTAAAAAGGAGTTCTCCTTTGTCTAAATATGATTACAGGTTTTGTTCCTAAAATCTACCTTTGAAATTATGGAGGAGACCTAAGTTACTTGGACTCAGGTGCGGGTGTCCGATACGGGTGCGGATCTAGAAGTCGGATCCTTCATGGTCTAAATTTTAAGATTCAGGGATACGGATCCAAGTATGGATACAGGTGCGGGGATTCGGCTAAAAATAATTTAAATATCTAAAAATAGAGTTATAAAACCTATATTATGAGATATTATATAGAGAACTTGAGGAGAAAATATTAAGCAAGAGAAGAATCTGGGAAGGAGATAAAAGAAAAAGGAGTGACATAGAAATTTCTATATACAAGGCATCCATTTTCTTCAATTTCACCTTAGTTTTTGTTTTGATTAAAAAAATCATTGAATCTGTTCGGAATTTCTCGATCGATTTTGGTCAAAGTACCCAGAATCGATTGACCAGATTGGGTACGGATCCCACACCCACACCCACACCCACGTCGTGTGGACACGGGTGCGGCACCGAAAGTGAAGAGTCCAAGCAACTTAGGAGGAGACACAAAAACAATTACTAAGGGAGAATGGAGTGAGTAGTAAATACTTGTTGCAATACGGTGATGGACTGTTAATAGGGTAAAATAAATGAAAACCGAAAAAGGAGAAACAAGAACTTATTTCAACAGGTGAAGTGGAAACAAATTATAAAAGATCAAATCAACAGAAAAACTTAACTGACAAACCTGATCCGGGAGCTGATCAAGCAATTACCCTAATCAACAAAGGTTCAATAATGCCCAAAGCAACCGTGGTTCTTGACAAATTAAATCTTGAGCTCACAACACGCAGCGCCCTCAAATGGTCTTCTGGCTTAGAACCTCCTTTAATGTTGTAATCTTAACAGCAATAGCTATGGCACGGACGTTATCAGCCTGCATATAGAGCTGAAAGAAGATTAACACTCAGAAAAATTAGCAGTAATTATGATCTACATTATAGTGGTCCCAGTTGAATGTCTTCAGACGTTTATTGTGTATTCCAGTTGATGGAAAGGGAACCGACCATACACGAGAAACAGAGTTACATAGTCACATACAGACTTCTTTAAAGATATAAAAGGATTTTAAATTATGTTAACCTTTGCAAAGAGTAGTGACAAGTGTCGCACTAGCTCCAGGAGGGCTTGCCATGCTCTGACCAAGTTGCAAATACTTTACAGTTTGGAATTACTTTTTTTTTAAATAAAAAATGTAAGATAAAAATATCAACTTCTGAAGAGCTCTACAATTTGGAATTAAGATAAAAATATCAACTTCTGAAGAGCTCTACAATTTGGAATTAAGATAAAAATATCAACTTCTGAAGAGCTCTACAATTTGGAATTACTGCAACCTGAGAAGAACCAATTTGTATATCAGGTTAACTATAAAAAATACATTTACAGGTAGCTAACATCCAGTAAATTGACAAAGCAAAGGGGAAGAGGATAACTTGAAAGAATCTGAAGTTAAGAAAATATATATCGCCAACCCTTTTGATATAGAAGAAATAATAAGCCTATCATTTGTGCTCCAAATATTAACAAGGTCAGGCAAAACTGCACACTGAAAACATAAGAACTGCAAAGCCCCTACTAGTGTAAGAGTCTGTTTCAGAACCTTTTTATCCTTTAGTATTTCCATATGTAGAAAAGAGTGCAATCATTTAAAATTTATTGGATATAAATTTGTAAAATGATTTGAATTATATTAAATTTAAGATATATTAGTTCAAATAAATTGTGGGCTAATATGATTGGATTAATTATTTAAATCTAATAAATATGAATTTAATTCAAAGACCAAATGCATCGGGCTAGTCCATCAAATTAGGCGGCAAATGATGAGCCCTAGATGTCATCTTATACTAGAGGCTCAAATTAGTGCCACATGTCAAATGACGTGTTACGCCAAGTCAAACAAAAGAGCCAATAGACTCATGCCACATGCCACATGTCAAAATGACACAACATGCATGGTTAATTCAAAGGCCAGTGAAAATGTCTCACACGTACAAATGGCATATTACGACCAATCAAATTTCGCCATGTCAACTTCAATCTGATTGATTGAAAGGAGTTTGTCCTTATCACAACTCCTCTATTCCACAACTACAAATAGGGGTCTCATAACTCAGAAAGGGGACTTAAATTCTAACAAGAAGCCAGAGAGAGCTCATAGATCAAACTATTTCTCTACAAGTTCCAGAGATCAAAATGAAGATTCAAGATCAAACTCAAAAGCCCTTGAATTCAAGTACAAATCAAGATCAAATCCATCAAGTTCAAGAAGATTCAGGATAAAGCTCAAGATCCATTGATTTCAAGTACAAATTAAGATCTCTTGAATTCAAGTACAAGTCAAGATTAGATTCATCAAGTTCAAAATCAAGCTGAAAAGCCCTTGAATTTATATTTGAAAAGAAATTAAAGGATTCATAGAGATTGTAACAGTCATATTAAAAATTAAAATAAGATACTACAATTGTTGCAATATTTTCCCCTCTTGATTATAATTTTCTCGATGCAAATTTTATTGTTGACAAAGAGAGACATGACTATATCTTTCTCCCCTGTTTGCTTGTATTTAATGTATCAGATATAAGTTTACATTGAATATAGTTATCATCTCTTGCAAATTTATTTCAGCCACTAATGTTACATAAAGAGTGTTATAAGTTCACTTATTGGAAGTTATTTTTCTTAAATCTTCTTAAACACCCTGATGTTCACATGAATCCTTTAAGACCTTCCTTATAGAATTTATAATAACAAAGACAGAATCATATTAAAGACAAATATATATTTTTATAAAGTAAAGAAAAATTATTGAAGTAACAAGGTTTAATAGTACTTGTGAAGCATATATGCTCAGATGGGATAGCAATTATGGATAATACACAAATACCCCCGATACTGTCCCCAACATTTAGTTGTAGACCTGAACTTTGTGGAATCCTATTAACCCTTTATCCTTGTTCAAAGAGGAATTATTACCCCTACCTTTGTGGGGTAGAGAAATCAAAAGGACATCAATAATTATTTACTCATCACAAAAGACATGATATTAGAGATGAAAGAGAAAAGAAATAAAATTCAGTTATTGTACCTTTATTCATGTCCATAATTGACGTAGTGAACTCCGTGTGAATCAAAGACGACCAAGTCTTTTGGTTCAAAATTAGATGGAAGTGATTGCGAAGGATATTAATCTCCGACAAACCAACACAAGTTATTGTACAAATAATCGTTATATCCATCATAGCAACTCATAATATCCATCATATCTGTGAAGCCATCATGGATCAAACATTCATCACGTATCTACGTGTAACATTCTATGTCTTTTCATATCTTCATGGCCTCTTTGCTAAAATATAGGTTTGGAGGATAATGAATCTAGATTGTCTCTATTGCTTTAGTCACCTGGTTAAAAGATCATTAATGAGTCTACAAGTAAAGTATAATTTCAAATGCAACATAAAATCCCTCTGCAAATATGAGTAATTTCCTTGCGATGCCAAATTCTTTTTAACTTTTTTTAATTATATTTACTCTATAAGATCAAGTTTAAATATTTTTGTTTAGAAACTAAAGTAGATCTATCTAAAAAAAATTATTTTCCTGCTTTTGTCTTTATTATTTATTTTTTTGAGCAGCAAATAGAGAGTAGCACAAAAACATATTATAAGTTAAATTCCCTCACTCAGGTGTCTGTATTATTGCGCTAGCAGTTTCTTGAGGAGCACGACAGAAAATTCTAATGTACGGGATTGATTAGGTCGTTTTAAAGAAAAGTGTTGCACATCAAATGAAACTATCTTGCTAAGCAATTTATTCCATAAACCTGTGTTTCTAAGTGCTTTTTTCTAAGAAGTTCTTTAGATTCACATTCTACTAAAGAAAATCAGTGAAAGAAGGAATTCATAATGAAGACATGACCTATAAATTTTCCATGTACTTTCATTCTAATTTAACTGTAAAATTGTAGAATGAATGACTGTACAAACTGTCATACAAATGTGAAGAAAATTCAAAAAATGAAATAGAATAATATAAATTAAGTATAAACTTGTCTAAATCATGGCTCGAAAAGTTAAGAAAAACGAGTGAGGTAGCACCAAGAAATAAATGTTGCCATTGCTTCTATTGAAGTAAATCAAAATGATTCATGGCAAGCGCGGGAGACTAGAAGAACAAATGTTTTACATTTATTCTATAGGCCCTTGGATTGTTAAAGAACTTATAACTGAATAATATTGCATTGTTTAGCTTACTTACTGTATTGTTGATAATCGCTCTTCCAAATCTTCAACGCGCAATACTTTGCTATGTTCTGTTCTCTGGAATCATTTTTCATAGTAACTCCATATTTACTCATATCTTGTATCAAATTATGCATTTCAATTGTATATTCTTCGGCGACAAACACGAACTTGTTCATGCATTTCAATTGTATATTCTTCTGAGACAAACATAAGAGAGACAAACACGAGATTTTTCAATTAGGACACTCAATTCGATAGTAGGTTCAAATCCACAACTCTCAAGGATTTTTGTGAAGCAATGTTCATCATACCCTCGAAAGAAACATACTATATCTAGAAATATCGCTTGCTTTATGGGTCCAATCCACCATAGCTTATTTTGAGTTGTCTAACAATTTCTTACCCAAAGTTTTTCTTTATTTTCTCTATAACACTTCTCCACACAATTATGTCTTTCCTCCGCAAGAAAACACCCCCACACATCAGGGCTAAAGGAAGGCCTTTAGCATGATTTACTATTTCCCGAAAGCTGCTGAAACTAGAACTTCTTTCTTGAAAGCATGTTGATTGAACAATAGAATAGCTTCATGCTCAAGGAGAGGCTCCTTCCTCTCCTCCAAACCGCGAATGTGTTTCTAGATCTCTAGCATCATATTTGTTGGGACCTCAGGGTCGAGAGGAGGCAAATGTCCAGAAGAGACCAAGCTTTTGCTCCAATTAGAGCTTCTCCTCTTGTACATTTAAGATTTCTTAGTTGAAGTCTTATAAAAGAATCCATGGCTACACTCAGAGCTTTTCTTGCCAAATTCTAAGTGTAGTCACTTCATAGATTGCATCATTCTTCCCTATCAAATGCTCATCTCTAGTTGTTATGGTAATTCTACTGTCATTACCAAACCAATCAAGATCCCCTGCGAAGAGTGCTTTCTATTTTTGCTTTCTTTAATATCCGCAAGAAAACAAGAAGCTTCAAACTGATCAGAGACCTCGTCAAAATGACTCTTACCATTATTATCTTTCCCACTCCTTCCATAACCCATACCAACAATTGGAATATCATCAATATTAGTCCATAGCAGGGATTTCACTTGTTGTAAATGAGCATATATACCCACAACATCTCGGGAAGATGATAATAGAGGCTTACACAATGAAGATATTTGGCCAACAGTTCGCTTAATGCTCTCTGATTCAACCCTAGTACAACAATAAGAAGATTGTTGACAAAATGAGAATGACAAGAATTAGAAGTATATTTGTATTATTGGCATGCATAAATATGACTAAAGACTAAGAACATAAATATGATAAAGGACAAATAATTGAGGAATTAAATTGAATGAAATCATGACATTTCCAATTGATAAAGACACATAATCTCTCAATTTTAAAGTAGAGATAAAAAAAGAAGAAGCATATCTTACATCACATAATGAGTTGATATGGTGCTGATTCTGTTTAACTCATTTCGAAGTGTTTTCAACAAACCAATGGAGACATTATTACCAGTTATAGTATTATTTTAACTCACCCATGGAGTATATCACAGCCTTCTAGATTGGCCACTTGAGTAAGAGCAGTCCTCCATCTTTGCACCTTATGCATTCCTTCAACATCGTCCTTATACTTGGATTCATGTTTGACAAAGGCTACTGCAAAGCTATTCGGTTGGTTTGGCACTTCTGATGGATCCACACCACAGAAGACCGATATAACATCGTATTTCCAAGAGGTAACTTGTAAAGAAACACTGGCAAAAGAAGAAGATGCCATGGCGATTGAGTTATACCGTTGACTGAGCTAGGATTTGAGGATTGGGGAAGAACCGATCTGGAAAGGGAGAAATGGTGTTTGATTCTGATTCTAGGATTCAATGGTCATGATGACTATATATCCCCGAGGGACAATGACGATAATACCCTTTATTCACTTTCCTAAAATGCACTGTAATATGTACCCAGTGAACAGCTAAAAGTACAAGCCAATGAAACTACTGAGATTTTCCTTTTTGATTGAATTGTGTTTCTATTTCTGATTTTCCAGATTTTTGAGCTAAAATTATCCTTTATTCTCAGGAGTAGGTTCATTTTTATCCTTTAAATATAATCCACATTATATTTAATCTCTTAATTTTATTAAAGTAGAGTACNGTAGAGTACTTTTGATATTTCTAACATAACAATATTAAAAATTAATAATAGAGATAATTTTTCTAACTGTGTGCATGGTGTACGTCATGCATCAAAAATACCAAAGAAAAATATTGTGTTGCCAATCGAAGAAAAGCTGCGAAGACAATTCTTCAAGATGAGATGCGTATCATTTGACAGAAATTTTCTAATGGTATAAATTTCAATTGACAATACCATCTTTTCTTGATTGATGTACATTTTATTTCTTTTTGTTTTTTTAATTTCTTGGAATAAGATGAAACTAATTTAACATTTTTCTCAATTTATAAAGAAGCCAAATCCTTTTAAAACAAACATACATCTAAAAATTACTCAAATAAATATTTTCGTCCCTGCCCAAAATAGCTTCCAGTTGCCTGACTTGTTAGAATTAGTAATCAAGAAAATCAAAATCACATAAGGATTTGGCTCCGCTTCATTACATTTTTTCTCCATTTTATCAAGTATATATTTAGATGAAAGACATTAATTCTATTTAATTTTCAACGATCAAGATTATATTGTATTAACAAGTATCATAACCCTAGTTAATTCAACAAGTTTTGAAAAGTACTCTTCAAATTTGATAAGAAAAAATATTTCTCTATCCTTTTACCTTGGGCTATTCGCGTTTGCAGAATCATGCCCCCCGCAGAGTTAAAATTTTGATATCCATTAATTTTATCTTATATTTTTATATTTGAAATATTAATGTTGAGAATGGTTTAATAATTTCTTTATGTCAGTAGTATATTATTTTGAAATATTATGTTGAGAAACAAAAAAAAAAGGTGAAGAATTTTCAATGTTGACAAAAATCATAAAATAAAAGAACAAGAAATAAAAATATTTTCTTTTTTAAAAAAGACGAGAGTTCATCAGAATTACAAATGTAAAATATCCAAATTTCAAAGTTTTAAGAAGAAAATAATTGTTGCACATGCATGGTTGCTACTGTGCTTTGAAGGGGAAAAAACTATGTTTTAAAAAAAAAAATTTTTTTTTGTGAAATAAAAGAAAAGATCATTTTAAATTCAAAATATTTCTGAAAGACTATTGTTTATCCACGTTAAACAAAAATGTCGTTAGGTTCATGCTCTACAATTTTAATATTTGAATATAAAAATATAAGATGAAATTAATGATATTAATAGATATCAAATTTGTGGAGAATATATATTTTTTTTAACCTAATTTGAAGAGTGATTTTCAAAACTTATTGATTTAACTATGGTTATGATACTTGTTAATGTAATATAATCTTGGCCTTTAAAAATTAATTAAGACACATATCTTTCATCTAAATGTGTACTTGATAAAATGGACAGAAAGTGTAATGGAGGGGAGCCAACTCCGTAAATAAGTAGCTTCCAAAGTTACTTTAAATCCTCACTTGTTAACCCAACAAAAACTAAATCAAAACCAAGTAAAAGTTAATAAAAACATTTCCTTTGTAGAGAAATATAATAGCCTTACGAGAAATATATTATTTTAGCTCTTTACAGTAGCTAAACCAAATGAAGAATGACTAAAATCAACTCTTTTACATCACTCTTTAGCAACAAAAAGTTAACATTTTTATGCACATCAATCTATTCAATTTAGTCTGCTATATCAACTTATTCATATAGTCTTCAACAACAACCTCGACTCACCGACATCAATCTTCAACAGCAAAAATTATCCTTTCACAACAGCCAAAATTATCCTTCAATAGTAGCAAGAACTATTCTTCAATAACAACAAAAGATAAGCTTTTACAACAACAATTTACTTATCAAAAAATGTGCCTTTAGACACTCCACTTTCTTAAGTTGTTTTCACATAATCATGACTAGCAGATCCTTTTCTCACCTACGGTTAAAAAAATATCAAGATTAACTTACTAATAACATAATTAAATGAAGTGTTATATATAATAAACTATATCGGAAGCTTTGTAGGAGCAAAAAATACAATAGGAAATAAGGATTCTTGTAGCATTGTCTCATCATCGTGAGAATCTGGATGTACAATATTTAATTTGCAGGTTCTTTTATTATGGCCTGGATTATGGCATAAGCTACTATCCATATTTTTTTTTGCTTCCTTCTCATTTTTTGTCTGCTTGCTCCTGCTTCATCTGGTTCTTTTTTTGAAATTTTTATTTTTTCCTTTGGTACTTTGTCTTTCCAATCGTGGAGGCAAAGGTGGTATGTTTCTCGACTTAGGCCACATCTCTTGACCGTTCCTAGGTAGAATAGAAAATGCATAGATTTTTCTATAAGTTTCTACCTTATAACAACCATCCACATATGAGTTAATGTCATCATGTTTAGCCCAAATCGCTGCAATGGCATGTTTGCAAGGAATTTATGTTAGATCCTATTTTCAACAACTGCATTTTCTATTTAGCAAGTTCACAACCCAATTGTTCATTATGCTTGCACTTATTATTTCATAATTTCACTCATTTAACTTTCTAGGAATAAATTCAGCCGCCATAGCTTGATTTTTGTGCAATACATCCTTAATCCTAGGGCATATATTACTAGCATTCCACTTGGTACTTTTATCCCTATTTGCTTGCATCCTCGACATAAGTAGGTATCTTAACTTCTCCAACAGAGTGATAATCGGCTTATCTATATCATCAAGGATCACGCAATTAAAATATTCGCATATATTATTGAGTAAGGTATCACATTTCACAGTTTTGAAAAAGTGAGATTTAGACCATTCAGTAGGTAACAACAGTTAGCAATTGAGTTCCATACATTGGGCCCTCAAGCCAACAACCATCGACCCCAATTATTCTTCGGCAACCATTCTTGAACCCATCTTTACAACCATTAAGACAAATATAAATTCTCTGGAATCTCTTAGGCTTGTCGGGCACCTCATTTTCAATCAATTTTATATAAATAGAGGTATTTGGATTTGTCCGACCAATTTTATTGCAATAGTTTCCACAATATCCTGTATTGAGCACTAAGATCTCCATCAATCAGTGCAAGTGCTTTTCTCTTAGCTCTTCTACATTGTGATAATGTAACGTGATTTCTTAGCTCCGTGCTATTGTGATATCTGAATTCAGCAATTGCCCAAGATCTATTTGAGCTTATGGACTTAAGGTATCTTCGTGCAATATAAGAAGAATTAATTGCTTTATTAAGATGGTTCCAATTTTTGAAATGATGAGTGGGATTGTATGTTTTTATCTGAAACATGCTATCTCGGTGCATTCTAAAGCTAGAGTCTCCCAGTTGCAATCTGGATGACCACAAGTTGCTCTCACTCTGAACCTATCATTCTTGCACCACTTTATGTATTTTCCTTCATTAACTTCATGAGTTATCACAGCATACTTGAACTCATTCTTATTTTCAAATGTTAGTTCTAATGTCAACACTGGTTTATCTTCATTGATTTTGGGATTGAACTTTGAAAAGATAAAGCTATCACCATCAGAGTCACATTCTAAAGTACTCTTTATACATATGAGTCAACACAATCTGAATCACCTTCTTCAGCAGCCATCTTTTTTTTTTTTTTAACTTCTTCACTAATTTTGTATATGTGATCCACATTCGTATTTTTTCCCAAGGTATCATTATCATCTGAAAAATCATTTTTCAAGTCTTCAAATTCATCATCAGTCGAAGAATGCTCACTATGTATTTCTTTCACTTATTCTACTCCACCAACTTCATTAGTATGTATATTTCTTCTATATATGAATCAAGATATTCAAAGTATACATCAATCACTTTGTTATCTGGAATACTTTTGGATACAATAGTGTCTTCCACATCAGTAGAAATAAGTTGCATTCGATTACCACACCTCTCGCATAAATGCCAAAAGGTGACTGAATCTCCCCCATAGCCACATAATTCTGCCATGTATTTGAATTGTGATAATTTCAACTCCCTGTCATTAACATAGTCAATAAAATCTACACGCACGCTAAGATAATATTTGTTAGGTTGATGCTTCATTGTACCACCATGTATCACCTTTATACTGAAAAAAGAAGTCGAATCTGCCAAAAAATAAAAAACCTCTTATAAGTCATTTTTCTAGAGAAAAAAATAATATAGCTTAAAAAAAAGTATTGCAACAGAATTGATAATAACCTACAAAAATTGATATTATGTAAAGTAATCGGACAAAAAAAAAGGACATGTTAATGTATATGGATCTAATTCACCAATGATTAACAACAACAAATACAAAATTTCATAGTAGAAACACTTTTTTATTCTTTATTACTTGTCTTCATTTCAAATTTTTATCCAAAAAATTTGTATTGTAGCATGCATTGCACAAAAGAGTTTTAATATTTAGTTATCTTATTATAATATAATGAAGCTATCATGTGTTGCATAAAAAATTAGTAAATACTAAAGAATGAGAACAGAATAATATATGCAGTTGGAAAGTTTGAAAGCAGAGTAGGAGTCTTCATTTCAAATGGTGAAGAATCAATTTTTTTTTGTTTAATAAAAACCCACGTGGTTTTTCTTGCAAAAATATTATCATAATTGGATATTTCACTATCATGGGATCTAATGATCATTGTTGGAGAAGAAAAAACTTAACTTCTCTTCGTGCTCCAGCTGATCAAAGTTTTTTAGAGAGACACTAGGATTTTTTTTTTTGGTGAAGTACTTTTTTTGGATATGAAGTTGGAGAAAAAGTGAATGAATTAATGGAGATGGTTTAATGTTTTATAAGCCACACATTGGTGTCACATGATTTAACACTGTTACTTTTTTAAACGGATTCCCACATGGTTTAACACTATTACTTTTTAAACAGATTCTGTTAAGAATACTAAAAGTACTCTACTTTAATAAAGTTAAGGGATTAAATATGTTCAGAGTTATATTTAAGGGACAAAATGAACCTAATTCTATAGATAAGATATAATTTTAGCTCAAAACTCGATTTCTACGAAGATGGCTGTAGCCTGTAGAAGTTTTCTTCCGACACAAAAAAAAAATATAGAAAAGTTGGCAGCCTTTAACAGACAAAATATCCAAAAGTAGTTCTATAAAGTAAGAAAATTAACTAAACTTGACTCAACGCAAAGTGAAAATCGTAAAATTTGTATGAAACATTGGAAAAGGTAATATTTTCGATAATTAATTACGCAATGACTTTATTATAATTGAAAATAAGACACAAATTATTTAAATCTTGTTCTTTTCTTGTACTCTTTTTTCTCTCATGCAAATCGGAAAGTTATCCACCTTTTTTCTCTATTATATTGTGTTAAAAAAAATCTGCTGTCATTTTTATTATCTCACTTTAATTGGGATCAATTTTAAAGTGGAGTTGAATTTATGTAAGATAATAAAATTTGAAGACTTGTTACTTTTGTTAGTATGGAAATTTTAAGTGAAAGAAATTGCTTCCTGTTTACAATTTTTAAAGTTATATATGTTGTTTATTTGTTATGAAAATTAAATAATTCAAAAGTAGCATAAAATATTTAAAATTTCTATGCAATAAGTAGATTTTCTGCCTAACATTTGTTATTTCATGAAGAGGTTTGATGAAATGGTAAAGATTTTTTCACCTTTAGTTAAATATTTCATATTCAAATTACAATATAAATTCGCTTCGAGGGGAAGCTCTCAACTTCGGTGCAAATGTCCAGATAGTTAATTTTAAGATCACCAATAACTAAGGTTGTAAAATCTGCTTCTAAAGTAATACAATCTATCTAAAATTTGATATATTGCTTGTATAAGCAAATTTCAGATAATTTTGCCAAACATACGCATAAGAAGTTCTGCATACCAAAGCCAAACTACAAACCGTAAAAGTTACTCCTTTATTTATTTACTAGTGAATTCGCTGCATTTCACGCGATCAGAAAGTACCTCATTGACATATATAAAATAAAATTTAAAAATATTGAGTGCTAAAAATATTCTAAAAAATCTTAATTCAATTAATTATTAGTACTTAAATTTTATAATAATTTTAAATCATCTAAGAGTTTTCAATCTTTTGGAGATATATTTTACATTGGTGAAACTATTCTCTTTATTTTTATAAAAAAAGGACAGTTTGATTTTAATAAGTTGAACTCTTTACGTGCATGTAAAATATATATAATTTTTTTAAAAGAATCAAATTAGTTTTTATTTTTTTTTAAAAAAAAATTATAATCGTACTGAAAAATTAGGGTGAATTTTTTGTTTTATAAAAAATACCTAAAAACTTTTCAAATCAAACCGAATTTGTGTGTACATATAATATGTTATATGTTAAATTTAAAATAGTAGGAGTAGTATTAAAAATTTTGTACCTTAATACTTAGGTCTTAGGGTAAATTTTGTTAAAAATGAGTATAATATCAAATTCAAAACCTATTGCAGTTACTACAACAGTTCAGGTACTAAATATTATTTGTATTTCGTGGTTATCTAAACTTTGAGCTTCAATTTAGTAGAAAAGGCTTACATAATCCATCAGCTTTAGTTGTAGACTATTAGACATTGAAGTGAGAGTTTCACAATATTTACTTTGTTTATTTAATTATAGATTTTTATTTATTTTTAAAATAAAATTAAATGTTTTCAATACCTTAATGACCAATTACATATAATAAAATACTTCCTTAACATAATAATGATCATGTACCGTCAAAACAGATTGTCCACATTACAAAGAATGCTAAAGTACACAAATTTAATTGTTCAATAAATTAATTGTAGATTTCAATTTAAATCTAATATAAATTTTCATACGCCTCTTCGTAATAAGAGTGATACATCATGTGATTATGATAAACATAATGAGTATATTGCTTTTGTTAATTAACATTGTAGGATATCATAAAGGGGAAACTATTTTCACTTTATGTGGTTGTAACTTTTGGTTATTTAATTTTTAAACTTTTATTGATTGTGGTAGCAATTAGATGACTTTTGAAAAACTAAAATTTAATGGGATCTTACCAAAATTAAAGAAAGACCAAAATGACTGTGACGACTTCGAAAAATTTAATTTTAATTGCACATCATAGAGCTACAGAAAAATTGATAAGTTTAGAAGATTTTTAAGATAACAAACCGAATTATGCCATGGACAGCTCCTAG
>JACEIK010002501.1:163374-187798 GCA_018107945.1 Datura stramonium
GCAAGTTTTAATAAAATAAATAAAAAATAGGTCAAAATAGATGTACTCCGACTTCAACAAAAAAATAAGCAGATTCATAAGAAGTTTAAGAAATCAAACCTAGAAAAAGAGAACTGAAAGCAGAAGAAAGACTGAACGCAGAAGACTGTATATGGTAGAATATTTGGGTGAAGTTAAACAATATAGGGCGAAGGGTAAAATGGGATTATGTAATATTAAGTAACGGCATAATAGAAAGAGAAATTAAATAACAAGGAGATTACACCAAATCAGTGGTTTCATAAAGTTCTACATGTTTCATGATCCGAATGACCGTGATTGATACCCACATAACCCCTGGTGGGCGAACCAATCAATCCAAACTATTACCCCTAAAAATCGCAACATTCAGACTGAATATAACTTCTGAAAATAAAGGAAAGAATCATCGATGTAACTTAAAGAAATCAAAAACCAACTACTACAAAGTATTCGCAGAACCTGATTGTCATTGCACTTTAAGACGTCTATTCACATTGTCTAAGATTGATTCAAATCAAAAATAAATAAACTATAAATTTTTGGATGAGAGATATCTTCGGAGGAGGAGCGAAACAACACATCTAGTATCGCTCACCTTTCAAATAGTCAGCTGCTTCCCTAAAAGTGAGGTCGAGATGAACTTTCGGGATTAAATTCTTCACTCAAAAAAAAGTGCAGGAGTAGTGTAAGTATGAAACTCAATACTGGTAGGCATCATTGGCTGACCTTACATAATAGCTGATGTACCGTGAGTTTACAGCACTTTTAACGCTTAAAACTAAGGAAACTAGTATGGACTTAGGTGTGTTTATATGGATATGAGGCACTTTTACTTTGTTTTCAGGAAAAATAGATGTTGGAGCTGAATTGTGCAAAAGTTTCATGCCCCGAGTCTATACCCTGGATGAGACACGGTACTTGGAGTCACAAGTAACCCCAAGTCAATCCACGGTCTATCATAACACTGACATTCTGAGTAAATACATAGCGGAAACTTTGAAATAATAAAATAAGACATTTTATGAAAAAGAACTAAATCATAAGTTTTATACAACTGGAAGCAAAACTAAAAATATGAAAATTCTGTCTATGTTTGAAAGCCATCTATCTGATGAGTTGCTGGGACAGGTCCCCGACTAACTCTAAATCTAACTGAAGAAAATATAATTGAAAAGTAATAAGCCTCGTCCTCGAAAGATGAGGACTCACTGATGATGCAGCTGGAAACTTCTGAAAGCGATCTGCTAACGGGGCTGAGACTGAGATTCTGCAGCTGTATCATAAAAAGATACAACATAAAAGGTATGCATCAGTACGTTGAATATACTGAGTAAGTGAGAGAAACCATACACAAAGAATAAAATAATTGAACTGGAAAGACATGCAATGACCAACTGAAAATACTGAAACTGAATAATTGTGATATATTGAGATAGTCAAAATGACTTTGTCTGATGGTCAAAGACATGTCTTAAACCTGAGATACTAATCTGAAATACTGTACTGAATGGATCTGAACCGACTAATCTGAGACTAAACTGAGCTGACTAGTGAGAGAGTCTATAACCGACATATAACCACGTGAGCTAGCCGTGAAGTCTGGGAACCTGAGTGCACTGAAATTCCGGTCCGATCGGTGCTAAGTCCTACTCCCACTGGATAGTCCTAGACTGGCTACTAAGCTGATAACTTGAAACTGGGCCTAAGAATAAGTCAGGAATACCTATCTGAAAGTATCATGAGAGTCTTAACGAACCGGATTTTGTAACTGGTGTTCTAAGACTGGTCAGAGTTGCTTATCTGGAAGTGTCGTAACCGTCTCACAAACTGTAATATGAAGATGGGGTCTGAAGGTTGGTCAGAGTTGCTTATCTAAAAGTGTCATGAACGCCTAAAAAACCACTAAAATCTGATACTGAGTCTAATACTAATAATTGGGAGGTATCACGGACACCTCAAGGATTAACTATAGCCAAACTAATCAGCTGACATTTTTCTGGACAACACTGAGGTGGATAAAAATCTAACTGAGATTAGACTGACATGATTATGACTGAGATTTTAACATAAATTAAATACATGTGCATCCAAAACTAATAGAACCATGCTACAGGGAAAACTAGTTCAATTCACAAGTTTCTAATTTCTACTGGGCTGTGACTAGGGCTGAATTATGCTATTAGTTGCAATCTTTCACAATTTGTAGAAATAGGGAATAAATAAGAAATCTAAAATTATGAGAAATATTCTCTTTGAATTCATAAAGAAATCTGTCTGAAAACTTTTCACATTTCGAAACTACAGGGCTATAACTGATAGGGAAGAAATTAGACAAGAGTTTTAGGGACACAAGCGAAGAAATATTTCCTTGTTGAATTCCCACATACCTGATAAAGAAATTCTAAGAAGTCTCTTGAGAATCCGAGGTGTAGTGGATTGCCCTAGTTCTTGCTTCGAGAGCTCCTGAGAAGATTTTACGATTTATTTTCTGAAGGTTTGAGTGGGGAATGAGGGAGAAGAACCATTTAATCCTTCTAAATCCTCTTAATTTATACTTAAATGATGTAGTTTAGGGACTAAATAGGTGAAAAATTACAAAAATAGCCCTGGAAATAAAATTTGAAAACTGGCCGACAGGGTCCCAACGGGTCATTCAATGAGTCGTTGGTTGAGACCACGACTCGTTGGGACCTCCCGTTGGTGCTACTGCCTGGGACTAGAAAACACTGAATCCGGCAACGGGGGTCACCACAACTCATTGGATGAACCAACGAGTCATTGGTTCCTCCCGTGGCCACTGCACCAGTATTCCTCTTCAGGGGTCACAATGGGCTACCTAACGACCTGTTATCGGTGACCACGACTCATGGTCACCTCCCATAGCCCTCATTGCCGAAAACTACCTGGGAGTCACCACGGGCGACACCACGACTCGTGGTGAGGACCCGTTAAGTGTACTGCCCGAATTTTTTCCAACCTTCAGTCAA
The DNA here is from genome assembly GCA_018107945.1 of Datura stramonium. Classification (NCBI taxonomy): domain Eukaryota; kingdom Viridiplantae; phylum Streptophyta; class Magnoliopsida; order Solanales; family Solanaceae; genus Datura; species Datura stramonium. The sequence continues at coordinate 166,383 of JACEIK010002501.1, forward strand.
CTCTTGACCACGACTCACATAACAACTTGTGGTGTTGACCACGACTCGTGGTCACTCAATTTTTTAATTTTTCAACCAAGTACAAACCCTTCTCCACGAGTCACTCCACGACTCGTGGCCTACCCCACAGGTCACAGGATGACTCGCTCTGTGACCTGGTGTAGAAAATCCTATTTTTTCTGTTTCAACTCCCAGGTCTAGTCTTAGGATTTTTAGGGCATTACAATATCTCCCCCTTGGAAACATTCGTCCTCAAATGTTGAAAAACACATAAAAAATAGAGATTTGCAATCATTATACTCAAATACTGATCATGAAAGCTGGAAACTAACGGAATGATTACCTCCGAACTGAACTACACAATTGAAATGAATTCACGAATCATACACATATTCATTAACATGAAAGAAACTGGGACACATGGATTAAACATGTAACTGAATAGAGTTTTTAGGGAGAAAATTGATACCTTAAACTGAAACTGAGCTGGAAGGAAATAAATGTGGATATCTAGCCATCATATCTGCTTCGGCTTCTCACGAAGCTCCTTTAACATGCTAATTTTTCCACAAGACTTTGACTGAAGCTACTTCTTTGTTTCTCAGCTTACGAACCTGACGGTCAAGGATCTGAATTGGGACCTCTTCGTAAGAGAGACTATCTTTCACTCCCATGCTGTCTAGTGGAACCACTGAGGTTGGATCACCGATGCACTTCTTCAATAGTGACACATGGAACACTGGGTGCACAAATGATAACTCTGAAGGTAATTCCAACTCATAGGCTATCTTGCCAATTCGCCTCAAAATTTTGTAGGGTCCCACATATCTCGGACTGGCTTCCCTTTCTTCCCAAATCTCATCACCCCTTTCATGGGTGAAATTTTTAGATAGACCCAGTCATCCACTGCAAACTTTAATTCTCTTCTCCTCACATCAGCATAAGATTTCTGATGGTTCTGAGCTATTTTCAATCTTTCTCGGATGAGCTGTACTTTCCGCATAGCTTCATGGACTGAGTCTGGCCCGATTAGAGTAGCTTCACCAACCTCAAATCACCCAATAGGATATCTACACCTCCTACCATACAATTCCTCAAACGGGCCATTTGGATACTGGAGTAGTAGCTGTTGTTGTACGCAAACTCGATGAGAGGCAAGTGGTCATCCCAACTTCCCTTGAAATCGATCACGCACGCCCTCATCATATCTTCCAAAGTCTGAATAGTCCTCTCAGCTTGTCTATCTGTCTGCGGGTGAAAAGCTGTGCTGATCTTGACTTGGGTACCAAGTCCCTTCTGAAAGGACTTCCAAAAATGAGAGGTGGACTGGGTACCTATATCTGAAATAACGGACAATGGCACCCCATGAAGTATAATCAACTCCCGGATATAAAGCCTAGCATAGTCCTTAGCTGAGTCTGTAGTTTTAAATGGGAGAAAATGTGCTGACTTAGTCATCCGGTCTACTATCACCTGGATTGAATCATGCTGCCGACGAGTACGAGGTAGGCCCGTAATAAAATCCATATTTAGTTCTTTCCACTTCCATGTGGATATACTGATATCCTGAGTCATACCTCCCGATCTCTGGTGTTCAATCTTGACCTGCTGGCNCAAGACCTGCTGACCACGACTGACACAACGAGTCATTGGAGTTGACCACGACTCTTTGTCTCAATCGTTCTGAGATTTTTTTTTTCCTGGTTTTTCTTCTATTCTTTCTTGAAATGTCTGAGTCTAGTCTAGGAAAGTTTTGGGGTGTTACAATATGTCCCCCTTGGGATTATTCATCCTCGAATGAAGACTAAAACTGCAGGGAAAACTAGGAAAAGAGCTGAGATTTCTAGACTGAGACTATGAGCTGGTTTCTGAAAGAGAATTGACTCCGAACTAACTTAATTGTACTAACAGGGCTGATGTAACTAGAATGCACATAGAAAATCTAAATAGAGCTGATGAGTATAGAACTAAATAGAGTATTGAAGAGGAATTGAGTACCTGATGCCGGAACTGAACTGGAAGGGAATAAGTGTAGGTATCTAGCCATCATTTCTGCTTCGGCTTCCCATGTAGCTCCTTCTACATGATGATTTCTTTACAAGACTTTGACTAAAGCTACCTCCTTATTCCTCAACTTACGAACCTGACGATCAAGGATATGAACTGAGACCTCGTCGTACGAGAGACTATATTTCACTCCCACACTGTCCAATGGAACAATTGAAGTTGGATCACCGATGCACTTCTTCAATAGTGACACATGGAATATTAGGTGCATAGATGCCAATTCTGAAGGTAATTCCAGCTCATAAGCTACCTTGCCAATTCATCTCAAAATTCTGTAGGGTCCCGTATATCTCAGACTGGGTTTTTCTTTCTTCCCAAATCTCATCACCCCCTTCATGGATGAAATTTTTAGATAAACCTAGTCATCCACTCCAAACTCCAATTCTCTTCTCCTTACATTAGCATACGATTTTTGACGGCTCTGAGTAGTTTTCAATCCTTCTCTGATGAGTTTAACTTTCTGCATAGGTTCATGAACTGAGTCTGAAGAGATTAAAGTAGTTTCACCAACCTCAAATCACCCGATAGGAGATTTGTACCTCCTATCATACAATGCCTCAAACGGGGCCATCTGGATACTGGAGTAGTAGCTGTTGTTGTACGCAAACTCGATGAGAGGCAAGTGGTCATCCCAACTTCCCTTGAAATCGATCACGCATGCCCTCATCATATCTTCCAAAGTCTGAATAGTCCGCTCAGCTTGTCTATCTGTCTGCGGGTGAAAAGCTGTGCTGATCTTGACTTGGGTACCAAGTCCCTTCTGAAAGGACTTCCAAAAATGAGAGGTGAACTGGGTACCTATATCTGAAATAATGGACAATGGCACCCCATGAAGTCTAATCAACTCCCGGATATAAAGCCTAGCATAGTCCTTAGCTGAGTATGTAGTTTTAAATGGGAGAAAATGTGCTGACTTAGTCATCCGGTCTACTATCACCTTGATTGAATCATGCTGCCGACGAGTATGAGGTAGACCTGTAATAAAATCCATATTTAGTTCTTTCCACTTCCATGTGGATATACTGATATCCTGAGTCATACCTCCCGATCTCTGGTGTTCAATCTTGACCTGCTGGCAGTTCGGGCACTTAGCTACAAATTCTGCGATATCTCTGTTCATGTCGTTCCACTAGTAAATATCCCATAAATCGCGGTACATCTTAGTATCACCTGGGTGGATGGAATATCTCAAACGATGTGCTTCAGCCAGTATCTGTTGTCTCAAATCACCCACATCTTGTACGCACAACCTACCCTAGTAACGGAGTACACCATCTCCCCCTTGGGAGAAAGCCTCCACTTCTTTTCTGAGAACTGCCTCCTTCAGTTAAGCAGTATGGGATCTTCATTCTGCCTTGACTTAACTTCAACTACCAATGAGGAATTTGATCAACTTTGCACCATTACTCCACCCTCAGTTGTATCAACCAATTGTACTCCCAACCGAGCTAATATGTGGATATCTTTAGCCAGTTCCTTTTGCCCTCTTCAACATGCGCCATGCTCCCCATAGACATCCTGCTTAGGGCATCAGCCACCCCATTGGCATTGCCCAGGTGATACAACACGCTCATGTCATAGTCCTTCAGTAGCTCCAACCACCTTCTCTGATGAAGATATAGATCTTTCTGACTGAACACATACTGAAGGCTCTTGTGATCGGTGAAAACATCCATGTGAGCTCCGTAAAGGTAGTGCCTCCATATTTTCAATGCAAACACCACCGCTGCCAACTCCAAGTCATGAGTCGAATAGTTCTTCTCATGAACCTTGAGCTATCTAGAGGCGTAGACTATCACCTTACCCCGCTACATCAGAACGCAACCAAGTCCAACTCTGGAAGCGTCACAATACACCACGAACCCATCTATTCCTTCCAGCAAGGTCAACACTGGAGCGGCAATGAGTCGAGTTTTTAACTCCTGTAAACTCTTCTCGCACACATCTGACCACTGAAATTTCACCTTCTTTTGAGCCAGCCTAGTCATAGGGGATGCTATAGAGGAAAAACCTTCCACAAAACATCGGTAATAACTGGCTAGACCCAAGAAACTTTTAATTTCGGTTGGGGAGGTAGGTCTGGGCTAGTCTTTCACCGCTTCTATCTTTTGAGGATCTACCTAAATATCCTCACCCGATACCACATGACCAAGGAAAGTCACGGATTTCAACCAGAATTTGCATTTTCTGAACATGGCGAACAACTGGCGGTCTCTGAGTGTCTGAAGCACTATCCTCAGGTGATTAGCATGTTCTTCCTCATTTTTGGAGTATACCAGAATGTCATCGATAAATACAATGATGAACATATCTAGATACTGCTTAAAGACTCTGTTCATCATGTCCATGAAAGTTGTGAGGACATTAGTTAGTCCAAAGGACATAACCACGAATTCGTAGTGACCATACCGAGTTCTGAAAGCTGTTTTCGGTATATCACATTCTCTGACTCTCAACTGATGATACCCCTACCTGAGATCTATCTTGGAGAAACAACTGGCTCCCTAAAGTTGATCGAACAAGTCGTCAATCCTGGGTAGGGGATACTTGTTCTTGAATGTGACCTTGTTCAACTAATGGTAATCGATGCACATTCTGAGGGTACCGTCGTTCTTCCGCATGAATAATACAGGAGTACCCCAGGGAGAGATGCTAGGTCTGATAATACCTTTGTCAAGAAGGTCTTTTAGCTACTACTTCAACTCCTTAAGCTCAGCTGAAGCCATTCTGTAAAGAGGGATGGAGATGGACTGAGTATTTGGGAGAAGGTCTATACCAAAGTCTATTTCCCGCTCAGGAGGGATTTTGGGAAGATCTTCGTGAAACACGTCAGGGAATTCACTGACCACTAGAACTGACTGGATAGTTGGGGTCTCAGAGCTGGAATCTTTGACCCGAACTATATGATAAATACACCCTTTGGAAATAAGTTTCTGGCCTTAAGGTAAGAAATAAACTAACCCTTAGGCGCTGAACTATTGCCCATCCACTCTAAAGTTGGCTCATTAGGGAACTGAAACCTAACGACCCTAGTTTTGTAGTCGAATTAAGCATAAACAGAGTGTAACCAATCCATTCCAAGAATTAGGTCAAATTCAATCATGTCTAACTCTACCAGATCAGCTGGAATGACCTTATTCAAGATTGAGACTGTGCAGTTTCTATACACTCGACTGGCTCTAACTGACTCGCCAACTGGGGTGGAGACTGAGAATGGTTCGGAGAGAACTTCTGGACTGATATCAAACTGAACAACTACATAAGGAGTCACGAATGAGAGTGTGGCTCCTGGATCTAGTAGAGCATACACGTCTAGATGAAAAAGGCATAACATACCCGTGACCACGTTAGGTGAGCTCTCCTGATCCTGACGAGAGGACAAAGCATAAAAATGGTTTTGGTGCTGACCGCCTTCCGTACCTGAAGTGTTGGCCTGTTGAGCTACTCGGCCTACTGCAGTTGCTGAAGCGGTGGATTGTGATCTCCCCCGTCCTGTTGACGGGCATTCTTTGAGCCGCCGACCAAGCTTTCCACACCTAAAACAACCCTCTCGTCCCTAAAGACACTCTCCTGGATGGTTTTTGCCACAGTTAGGGCAAGTTGGGTAGCTATAGCAATTGCTGGCGCTATGACTCTGGGATTGTGAGCCAGATGCTCCACTTCTCCTATCCTTGCGCGATCGAAAAGTAGGGGTACTGGCTGAAGTGGGTGCTGGAGCCCTCTGCTGCTGCTGCTACTGCTGTGGGCGGCTACTACTAGCAAATCTCTGATGGACATAATCTATCTGACCAGTTCTTTTCGGTTTGTTCTCCCGCTCCAAGTCTTTTAATTTTTCTTCCTCAATTTGTTGAGCATGAACTATAAGGCTGGAGAGATCGATGTCCTTAATAAGCATTGCAGTCCTGTACTCTTTGAGGACCAAGTTTGACACTCCAATAACAAATTTCAGCATACGAGCCTTTGGCTCGGCTACCATATCTGGAGCATATTTAGACAACCTTGTGAACTCTAGTGCATACTCTTCCACCGTCCGATTTCCCGATTTCAGATTCATAAATTCCGCCACTTTTGCCTTCCTTGAGCTCTCGGGGGAAGAATTTTTCTAGGAAGGCTGTAGTGAACTCCTCCCATTCCACCGGTCCTGCTCCCGCTGGACTCCCCTCCTTCCACTGTTCATACCAGATCTGGGCTACCCCTTTCAGCTGGTAGACAGCCAAATCGGCACCCTATGAGGAACTAATACCCATAATTCGGGTGATCTTTCTAATCTCATCCACGAACTCCTATGGGTCCTCTCCCATCTTAGATCCATGGAAAACTGGAGGGTTCATCTGAGTGAAGTCCCGAACTCGGGCTGCTGCTGCAGACCCATTGTTGTTGATCGGAACCACCTGTTGGTTCACCTAATTGGTAACTATCTGTGCTAGCAGCTGGATAGCCGCCCTGAACTCTGTAGAGGACATGGATCGTCCTGAGGGGCTGCTGGAGCTGGTGGGGTAGGTCGGTGAACGTTACCGACCCTTCTTCCATTACCACATCGCATAGGCATGATTTCACTGAAACGAAACAAAGCACGAGTTAGGAGAGCGTTTTTGGAATTGAATTTCAACGCACGATAAAGAGTATGAACAAAAGGGGTTTTTCTAATAACATCTCGTAGTCTCCCCGTCATAAGTGTGGCGCGATTCACACCCATGGAAAGGACTCTACTCGATGTGGCTTTCAGACATCCGAGGATACTCTTAATCTAGTGCTCTGATACCAAGTTTGTCACGCCCCGAGTCTATACCCTAGACAAGATACGGTACTTGGAGTCACAAGTAACCCCAAGTCAACCCATGGTCTATTGTAACACTAACATTCTGAGTAAATACATAGAGGAAGATTTGAAATAATAAAATAAGATATTTTATGAAAAAGAACTAAATCATAAGTTTTATACAACTGAAAGCAAAACGAAAAATATGAAAATTCTGTCTGTGTCTAACAGCCATTTATCTGATGAGTTGCTGGGACAAGTCCCCAGCTAACTCTAAATCTAACTGAAGAAAATATAATTTAAAAGTAATAAGCCCCGTCCTCGAAAGATGAGGACTCACTAATGATGCAGCTGGAATCTTCTAAAAGCGATCTGCTAACGGGGCTGAGACTGAGATCCTGCAGTTGTATCATAAAATGATATAGCATAAAAGGTATGCATCAGTACGTTGAATGTACTGAGTAAGTGAGAGAAACCATGCACAAAGAATAAAATAACTGAACTGGAAAGACATGCAATGACCAACTTAAAATATTGAAACTGGATAAATTGTGATATACTGAGATGGTCAAAATGACCCTGTCTGAAGGTCAAAGACATGCCCTAAACCTGAGATACTAATCTAAAATACTGTACTGAATAGATCTGAACTGACTAATTTGAGACTGAACTGAGCTGACTAATGGGAGAGTCTATAACCGACATATAACCACGCGAGCTATCACCTGTGTGAACACCTAAATAAAAGACAAGAGGCTGCTTGTGTCCATGGGAGAGATGATTAGTATTGATACACTAGAAGCGGTCATGATGAATTATGAGGGATATGGAGTACCAGGGTACACGGAATTAGTAAATACTCTAGAGGGAATGGGGTCGTATAACTTCAAACCAAAGAAGTTAGACCTTCACCTAAAGAATCGTGCAACTCCTCCAGCAAAACCATCAGTGGAGGTACTACCAGTTCTGGAGCTTAAGGCATTACCTCCCCACCTAAAATATGCATTCTTGGGAGAAAACATACCTTGTCAGTAATTATTGCAGCCGACTTGATAGACTGACAAGTGGAAGCTTTGGTTGCTGTATTGAAAAAGCACAAAAAGGCAATTGGATGGACCATCACTGACATCATCGGGATCCCTCCATGCACATGCACCCACAAAATCCAGCTTGAGTCGAATTGTGTACTAAGCATAGAGCATCAGTGATGACTAAACCCACTGATGCAAGAATTAGTGAAGAAAGAGATTATCAAGTGGCTAGACACTGGTGTAGTTTACCCCATTGTGGATAACAAGTGGTTAAATCCGATACGATGAGTGCCAAAGAAAGGTGGGATAATAGTGGCACCCAATGAGAAAAATGAGCTTATACCAATAAGACCAGTCACAAGTTGGCGTGTGTGCATGAATTACCGAAAAATCAACCAGTGGACCTAAAAGGATCATTTTCCAATACCATTCATGGATCATATGCTTGACAGGTTGGCAGGTAGAGGCCGATACTATTTTCTTGATGGTTATTCATGGTACAATCAGATTTCTATAGCCTAGGAAAACCAAGTGAAGACCACCTTCACTTGCCCGTATGGAACATTTGCTTTTAGGAGAATGCCCTTTGGGTTGTGTAATTCACTAGCCACATTCCAAATATGATAGAGGACATTGATGTGCTGTGGATTTACAACACTATTGACGCTCAAAACTAATAAAATAACACGGACTTAGGTGTATTTATGTGGATATGAGGCACTTTTCCTTTGATTTCAGCATAACTGGGTGTTGGAGCATAAATTTGCAAAAGAAAGCTAAAAGTGTGCAGAAAAGAGCAAAAATGCAGTCCACAGTACGATCCGTAGGATGGACCTATGAGTCGTACTGATGGCCGTGATAAGAAGTAGAAGGCTGAAGCTGGAAGAATGAACCTATGAGTCTTGCCATGGATCGTACAAAGCTTGTACAAGTCGTGGTAAGGCAGTCGTGATGAACTCCAGAAGAATTGCACAAGAGGCTAATTCTTAGTATGAGGGATACCACGACCCATGATAACTTGGTACGATTCGTATCATACTGGTCATGGTGAACTTCAGACAAATTGTAAAGATTCAGAATCAAGCCACGGGAGCCTGGTACGAGTCGTAGGAAGGAGGTACGAATCGTACCTTGGCCTGACACTTAGACAAATATCAGCCAACAATAACCACGAGATGTTGCCACGGATAGTAGGATGCTCCTACGAGTCGTAGGATGATCTGTGATAAGGTCGGCACCAGATATGGAAAATCGCCCTGTTAGCCTAGGAAAAGGATTATTATGTCTATATAAATATGTTTTATATTTTATTTTTCAGAAGTGACGTTGAGAAGAATTAGTTTTAGTTGGAAAACATTGTAGTAGGCAATTTTACATCTTTGAAAGAAAGAATTGAGTTGGTTCAACCTTGTGATCAACCTTTTCTTGAATTCATATTGTTCTTGCTACTTGTTATTCAAGAATTTGCGGATTAATTAAATGAAGCATTTTTATCAATCATATTTGTAAGTATTATTTTTATTTCTTTAATCATGAGCACACTTCACAACCTTGCAACTATGAGAGGCTAAAATCTCCATAGCTAGGGCTGTGGGAACCATGGTGGATTAACAAGCTAGGGTTGCACAAAGTGAGTCTAAAACCAACACTAATTACTTATATTGTATTCTCCTCATGCTTTAATGATTCTTAGCGGTGTACAACGTTAGGAAGTGCCCGAGTTCTTTACTTACTTTGTTCGAAGAGGTAGAGATTAGGAAAAGAGAATTACAATGGAGCCTTGATCTTGATGATCATTGTATTAACTTGAGCTGTGTTCGCAAATAGTTATATCTGGAACTTAGTGATAACGGTTAGTTTGGAAACGCTCATGAGACTTGGTCGAGTAATTGAGTATAACCATTCAATAGGGATTGGTCGATCATTTGAATGAACTTAAGTTATCAGTTCTGTAAGTAAGTATTGGTGAAGATCATGAGTGTATTCCTAAAGCTGTTATCAATTCATGGGGAACACAAACCCTAGTTATCATTTAATTATTGATTCACAACCATAAGCTTGACAACTACTTTGTTTTTACTGTGTATTATTATTAGAATCCCCCCAATTGTGAAGTAACTACCATACAAATTCACTTACTGGCTGTAATCTATATCTTCCATATTCCCTATGGGATTGACCCCAACCTCTAAGTTGGGTTCTTTATTGACAACATCCGCTTCATACTTCAGTTAGAAGTGTGGTTTGAGCGTTATCAAAAAGTGGCGCCGTTGCCAGGGACTACGGCTAAGACTGGGTTATTTGCTTGTATTTGACTTTTTGGTAGTTATTTCCTTAATTACATTTATTTTTGTGTTTTTGATACCCACAGGCTATCCTCCGGTGAATGCCAAGCACTCAGAGTAGATGATACCCCCTTGTTCCACTAAATCCCAAAATCGAATGAGCACTGCATAGAATGGAAAACCCTGAGCAAAGAAAAGCCTGCTTAGCTGAAGAAGCTAGGCAAGCCGAGCTAGCTCGGTTAGCTGCACTTCAGCAGGCTGATGATGACAGAGATGAGGTGGTAAATGTTGGTCGACATGGGAGGGACAACCAAGCTTAGAGATTTCCCCCACAATTCTTCGATGATGAGGACCCAAATATTAATGAAGTTGGGTCAATTAGAGCAATTGTGCCACCATCACTGCCCGCTGGGGCCAAATTTGATATTACGAGCACCATGATTCAATTGATAAATATGAAGGGGGTGTTCAGTGGCCACGTAGCGGATGATGCCAGCTTGCACTTAATGAACTTCGTAGGAATATGCAAGGCGTATAGGTTGCCCGGAGTAAGCTAGGATGCCATACGGCTCCGACTTTTCCCTTTTTCTCTATCAGGGGAAGCTACTTTGTAGTTATCGGAGTTGACCAACGACTCCATAACCAACTGGAGGGAGCTTAAACAAGCCTTATTGGAGAGATTCTTTCCCCCATCAAGGATGTTATAGCTAAAAGATGAGATCTATAATTTTTGACAAATTAAGACGGAGGCACTTCATGAAACCCGACTGAGGTTCAAAAAGAAGTTGACTAAGTACCCGAACCACAAAATTCCAGATGATAGTTTGTTGGAAATTTTTTACAGGTATCTGAATAATAGCACCAAAGATGTAGCAGATACGATGGTTGGAGGAGCATTGATGAGTCACACTTGGGAGGAAGTAGCCACTATCCTTGATAAGGTGACTAAGACAAATAGGGCCTGGCATACGAGGGAGGCTGATGTAGTGGCAGGTACATATGCTGTTGGTTTGACTGTAGATCAACGACGGAAGGAAGAAACACGCGATCAGGAGTTGGCTCACATGCACACATCATTGGAGTTGCTGACTAATCATATCATGGGAAAAAGAGCCAAAAAGGTAAATGCAGTGGGAACTCAAGGAAGGGAGCAAGGAGCTGATCACTCAGACTCTGAGGAGGAGGCAAACTTCTTAGATGGCTAAGTGGCGGGTTTCCGAGCCAACGCCCAAGCGTCTGGACAAGAAAATTAGCGCCAAGGTTCTGGAAGTCAAGGTCAGAACCAATATAGAGACAACTACAATAGGAACGAGTTCATAGACAGGAGTCGTGGTCGTGAGCGCGAGGGAGAATGGAGAAGGAATGATGGATACCGCAATGACCGGGATAGAGTCTATGTGCCTCCCAATGCACGAGAAGGGGAGGCTGGACAGTCAAAGTTGGAGAGCATGATGACTGAGATGCTGAAAAAGGTGAGGTCCACTGATGATCAATTAAAAGAAATTCAAAGTGAGTAATCGAGCATGGGTTAGAAAGTGAAATCTCATGCCACCGCCATTAAGCAGATAGAACACCAACTTGGGCAACTGTCAATATCAATGAACCCTAGGCAAAAGGGTACACTCCTTAGCAACACTGTCCAGAATCCAAAGAACGATGCTCATTGCATGGCAGTGATGACTAGGAGTGGTAAGACCACAGTTGACCCCCCGTTCCCAGTTGAAGTTGAAAGGATGAAAGACAACATGATTTAGGAAGAAGAGATGGGTGTTGAGACACAAAATGGTGAGTTGCAAGAGGCCCCTAGGGGTGAGAATGAAGACAACATTGATCAAGGGGAAACCCAAGTGCATAAGGTTATTCCATGACCACCGCCACCATTCCCTCAGAGGATGATGAAAAAGGCGGACAACGGTAAGTTCCAAAAATTCCTTTCAATGCTTAAACAACTATCGGTGAACATACCGTTGGTCGAAGCACTAGAGCAGATGCCAGGGTATGCAAAATTCATGAAGGACCTGGTAACAAAGAAGAGATCTGTGAGCTATGAGCTAGTTGACAATGTCCATCACTGCAGTGCCATAGCAACGAGGGTCTTATCTTAGAAAAAGGAAGACTCAGGCGCCTTTATGATACCTTGCACCATTGATAATATCGAGTTCGCAAAGGCACTCTGTAATCTGGGAGCTAGCATTAATTTAGTGTCCTTGGCGGTTTTCAAGAAGCTAGGATTGGGAGCCCCCACACCGACTATCATGCGGCTACTGATGGCCGACAAAACAGTTAAAAAACCAGTGGGCATCTTCGTTGATGTGCTCGTCAAGGTTGACAAGTTCATATTCCCACCAGACTTTGTGATTTTGGATTGTGAGGTCAATTATGAGGTCCCCATCATTTTGGGGCGACCATTCCTTGCCATTGGGAGAGCTCTAGTAGATGTGAAAGTGGGTCTGCTGAAGTTCATACTAAACAAAAAAGAGGTCACTTTCAACATCTTTCAGACCATGAAGCAACCGAAGGAATTTAGTGTGATCTCAGCACTAGAGGATGGGTATGATTCACTTGACGAATTCTGAGTAGTCAAGAGACTTGTGTTATGTCGCGACGTTAAATTAAGTTCTTCTAAGGAGACAAGTCAAGTGGTGGTTTGGTGAAATCTTAGTAACCAGACCACCTGCGTCGTGCCGCGACGTTAAATCAAGTGCTTCTTGGAAGGCAACCCAAGTTATTGAACTAATGTGTGCTTAGTGTGCAGGGAAAAAAAATAGGTGGCTGAAATATCAGCTGCTACAAACTCTAAGTACAACCCGTGATAAGGTCCTACGAGTCATAGCAACAGGCGTGGTGAGAAGTAGAGAAAACTTTAAGAAAAAGTCAGGCCTACGGTTCATCCTACAAGTCGTAGGATTGACTCGTAGGTCACCAGGTAATTTCTTTCTGTTAAAGTCACTACAGGTCAGGGGACGAGTCATAGGACCTCCTACGACTCGTGGCACGAGTTGTGATGGGACAAAAACACCACTTATATCCAACTCGACCCAGATTTGTTTGATTTGTCCCTAAGCTATTTAAATCAAATCCACCCCTATCCCACGCTAAACACTCAAGCTCACAACGTTAAACTCACTCCCCCATAACCCGTAACTCAACAACCAACAAGGAATCGAGCAAGCGTTAGCTTAATCCAAGTTCGGTCAACCCTACACAGTGGTACCTAATCGAACAAAGACACAATCAAGTAAGTGTTTTACATTGCAAATTATAAATACTTTGGAAGTGAACTTAAGGGCATCAAAACGCATGAGAATCACTGATTATGCCTGAGAGAAGTTACAAAAGTCACGTCGTGTCGTGATTTTAAATCAGGCGTTGCATGGGAGGCAACCCATGGAAGGCAAAGTCTGAGTAGCCACAAGTATGTTCTCTTCCATACATGCTTATAGTTTATGCTTCGGGGACAAAGCTCACTTTTTTAAAAGTGGGAGGGGGTGTACTTGTATTTTTGGAAATTTTGTTTGTTTGAAGGTTTTTCTTGCCGTGCTTCTTTTCTCTTAGGCATGCTATCTAGTAGAACCGGCATGTGTTAGGATTTTTTTAGTTGTGATTTTTGTTCTATTAGAAAGTAACTTAGGAATACTCAGCCAATAGAAATGCACTAGTTTTGTTTTTTTTTTGAAAAATTGACCCTGTTCAAAATTTTTGCTATGTATTTGTGACAACATGCATGATTTCTGTGGATCTTTTTATGTCATTTTGTTATTAATAGTAGTTATTATTGTTAAGCCATGTATGAACCATACAGATGAAGTAAAAATAGTTCATGTACCATGTGTGAGTGAGGTTTTAGTATTCATTGCAGTATGTTGTTGAGGATCTAGAACTTGCCTGGTTGGCCTCTGCATAGGTTAAGGACGGTTGGTTAGGATATGATCATAGGCCATTTTTGTTTTAACTCACTTTTATCCTATATCGCCCTACCAAAGTTTCATAAATCCCTTGATACCAAGTTTGAGTCTTAATAGACCATATTTATTTGATTCACCTGTTAACCGTACCCATTTGTTTATAATGAATCTGTTTTGGCCCTGGTCCTTTCTTGAATATTGTGAACCTCAACATAAACAAAATGCTTAAGTTGAGGGTGATTAGAGTAGGGGTGCATAAATGGTGGGAGCGGGAGAAAGAAAAAGAAAAGAAAAGAAGAGAAAAGAGAAAATATGGTGAAAAATGAGGTGTGGCGAGGTGAAAAAGTAAAAGAGCTGAAAATCTTGAGAATCTTTAAAAAGAAAAATTCAAAAGAGCTTGAAGTTGTTTGAAAAATGTGAAAAATCACCTCACCCATGCAAATATTCTTAAAATGGGGTAAAAAGGGAGAAAGGAAAACGAAAGAGTGAATGGTAAAATAGGTAAATGGTGTAGCCAATGTATGTAGTGCCAAGGAAGGGATAGTCACTCATAAAATCTCTCATCTTAACCATGTCCAGCCCTAAGCCTATAATATCAAGTCCTATAGTGATCCTAATTTGACCATCTGACAAACCAAAGCAGAGAAAATAAGGGCAAGCCTATGGTATCTGATGCATAATATTTGCAAACTTCCTGGTGAGAGTGAGTGCTTCACTTGCCTAATCCTATGTTGTGTTTGATACTTCATATCTGAGTGGGGACTTCATTTGTGTGAGGGTACATGGGTTATGTTTGCTTTTACCATTGGTATGTGTGAAAAATATTAGTGATGACTTGATTGCCTATTGATAGCTAGATGACATGTCTTGATCCCTGTATATAATGTTTTGATGTTGCTTGTAATGCATTAACTGATGATGTTCTATGAGGAAGGGTCAATAGAGTGTATATAGAGAGTGCAAAATTTTGTTTGAGTATTGGCTGTAGTATCTTAAGTGTATTTTCTAGTTGAGCATCGTGTTTAGTTTTTTTTTCCTTGCCCGAGGACATGCAAAAGTCTTAAGTTGAGGGTGTTGATGTGTTGTGGATTTACAACACTATTGACGCTCAAAACAAAGAAAATAGCATGGACTTAGGTGTATTTATGTGGATATGAGGCACTTTTCCTTTGATTTCAGGATAAATGGGTGTTGGAGCGTAAATTTGCAAAAAGAAGCTAAAAGTGTGCAAAAAAGGGCAAAAATGTAGTCCATAGCACGATCCGTAGGATGAACCTACGAGTCGTACTGATGGCCGTGATAAGAAGTTGAAGGCTGAAGCTGGAAGAATGAACCTATGAGTCTTGCCACGGATCGTACCAAGCTTGTACGAGTCGTGGTAAGGCAGTCGTGATGAACTCTAGAAGAATTGCACAAGAGACTGATTCTCAATACGAGAGGATACCATGACCCGTGAGAGCTTGGTATGAGTCGTACCATACTAGTCGTGGTGAACTTCAGACAAATTGCAAAGATTCAGAATCAAGCCACGGGAACCTGGTACGAGTCGTAGGAAGGAGGTACGAATTGTAACTTGGCCCGACACTTAGACAAAAATCAACCAACAACCCAAACCAGAGATGCTGCCACGGGCCGTAGGATGCCCTACGAGTCAGGTAGGATGATCCCTGACGAGGTCGGCACCATATATGGAAAATCGCCCCGTTAGCTTAGAAAAGGATTCTTATGTCTATATACATATATTTTATATTTTATTTTTTCAGAAGTGACGTTGAGAAGAATTAGTTTTAGTTGGAAAACATTATAGTAGACAATTTTACATCTTTGAAAGAAAGAATTGAGTTGGTTCAATGTTGTGATCAACCTTTTCTTGAATTCCATATTTTCTTGCTACTTGTTCTTCAAGATTTTGCGGATTAATTAAAGGAAGCATTTTTCTCAATCATATTTGTAAGTATTGTTTTTATGTCTTTAATCATGAACACACTTCACAACCTTGCAACTATGAGAGGCTAAAACTTCCATAGCTAGGGTTGTGGGAACCATGGTGGATTAACAAGCTAGGGTTGCATAAAGTTAGTCTAAAACCAATACTAATTACTTATATTGTATTCTCTTCATGCTTTAATGATTCTTAGCGGTGTACAATATTAGGAAGTGCCTGAATTCTTTACTTTCTTTTGTCGAAGAGGTAGAGTTTAGGAAAAGAGAATTACAACAGATCCTTGATCTTGATGATCATTGTATTAACTTGAGCTGTGGTCGCAGGATAGTTATATCTGGAACTTAGTGATAATGGTTAGTTTGGAAACGCTCATGAGACTTGGTCAAGTAATTGAGTATAGTCATTCAATAGGGATTGGTCGATCGTTTGAATGAACCTAAGTTATCAGCTTTGTAAGTAAGTATTGGTGAAGATCACGAGTGTATACCTAAAGCTGTTATGAATCCATGGGAAACACAAACCCTAGTTATTCCTTAATTATTGATTCACAACCATAATCTTGACAACTGCTTTGTTTTTACTATTGATTATTATTTGAATCCCCCTAATTGTGAAGTAACTACCATACAAGTTCACTTACCGGCTATAATCTAGATCTTTCATATTTCCTGTGGGATCGACCCCAACCTCTAAGTTGGATTCTTTATCGACAACGTCCAATTCATACTTCAGTTATAAGTGTGGTTTGAGAATTATTAGACACCATCGAGGTATTTATGGATGACTTCTCAGTTGTGGGTGAGTTATTTGAATCCTACCTCAAGCATTTGAGCAAAGTGTTGAACAAATGTAAAGAAACTTATATGGTTTTAAATTGGGAGAAATTTCATTTCATGGTCAAAGAAGGGATAGTGCTAGGTCACAAAATCTCAAGGAAGGGGATAGAGGTGGATAAGGAAAAAATTGAAGTAATAGCTGGGTTGCCACCGCCTATTTCTGTAAAGGGGGTTAGAAGCTTTTTAGGGCATGTAGGATTCTATAGGAGGTTTATCAAGAACTTTTGAAAGATTGCACAGCCATTCTGCAAACTGCTCGAGAAGGAGGTAAAGTTCGTATTTGATGAGGCATGTCTGAAGGCCTTTGAATGCCTGAAAGAGAAGCACCGCTCCTATTATTATAGCTCCATATTGGTCTCTCCCATTCGAGGTAATGTGATGCTAGTGCGGTGGCTCTAGTACTGTACTGGGCCAACGGAGAGCGAAGATTTTTCACCCCATCTATTATGCTAGTAAAACACTTAATACAACTCAAAAGAACTACATGATCACTGAATAGGAGCTACTAGCAGTGGTCTTTGCATTTGAAAAGTTTCTAGCACACTTGCTTGGAACTAAGGTAATTGTCCATACAGACCATGCTGCACTGAGGTATCTGATTTCAAAAAAAGGATGATAAACCCAGGCTGATCAGATGGGTTTTGTTTCTCCAAGAATTTGATTTGAGGTAAAAGACTGAAAGGGAACAGAAAATCAGGTGGCCAATCACTTGTACAGACTAGAAGCTGAGGCTAGAGCAAAGGATGAGATTGATATTGATGATGCTTTCCTAGATGAATAGGTATTGGTTTCATCCCAAAATTTGATCCCTTGGTTCGTTGACTATGCAAATTATGTGGTGAGAGACATGATTCCAGTAAATATGACGCCCCAGCAAAGGAAGAAATTCCTGTTTGATGCTCGGAGATACTATATAGATGAACCATATCTATTCTGCATTTGTGCAGATGGGTTGATTTGGAGGTGTGTGCCAGAGGTAGAGATGTTGAGCATTTTGGAGTCTTGCAACTTATCCCCAGTTGGGGGTTATTGTAGTGGTATCCGAATTGCGCATAAAATTTTACAGTGCGGGTATTATTGGCCCTCTATCCACCAAGATGCTTATGATTATGCCAAGTCATGTGATCAGTTCCAAAGGCAAGGTGACATTACTCGTAAGCATGAGCTACCATTGACCCTTATCTTGGAAGTAGAGTTATTCGATGTATAGGGTATTGACTTCACGTTCCAATTTGTGAGTTGCACCCCTATTATAGTCACCCTCAACTTAGGCATTTTGCCTGAGTTGAGGTTCAAAATATCCAAGGAGGGATTAGGGTCAAAATAGGTTTATTATAAATAATGGGTAAGGTCACAGGTTAATCAAAAAAAATGGTTCATATGAGGCTCAAACTTGGGATCATGGGATTCATCATCATTTGGTGGGGTAATTTAAGCTAAAGTGGCTAAAATCAATAATGACCTATGATCATCTCCTAACCAACTATCCTACAGCCTATGCAAAGACCAACTGGGCAAGTTTCAGATCCTCTACGCAGCATTGAACTAGGTATACATCCTCACCCACTCATTGTACCAGTTCGCATTGAATCTACCTGTCCAGTTCATGCACGGGTAAGCTAAAACTACTCATGTTCATAATACAAATGCCATACAAAGATCCACAGAAGTCGTGTAATTGTAATTAACTACACAAATAACATCAAAACAAAATTTTCAGCAGGGTCAATTTTTTCAAAAACATCAAACTAATGCATTTATTGGCTGTAAAGTAATTCTAAGCTACTTCTAATTAAATGAAAACAATCTAAACATGTCGGTTCTACTAGATAGCATGCCCGAGGAAAAAGACTCGCAACAAGAAAAACCCTCGAACGAATTCAGAATTTCCAAAAATACAAGTATCTCCCCTGAAAAACATGCTTCGTCTCCAAAGCATAAAATATGTAAGAACAAGGGAAAGGGACATACCTTTGGATACTCTGATTTCACCTTTCATGGGATACCTTCCATCCAACGCCTAATTTGATATCGCAGCACGATGTTATTTCATTGATCATTCAGGCGTTATCAAGGTACACCGACTCAATCCCTCTTATCTCTTCGGTGTCTCCCATATCCAGCTTTATCCTTTGCCCATTCACCTTGAATCTCTTATCATATTTATTTCTCAAGCTCCACCGGGGACACATTCACCACTATATATGGTCCCATCCACCTAGATTTCAAATTACCAGGATGCAGACGAAGCCTTGAATTAAACAGTAAGACTAAATCACCAGTGTTTAACTCCCTTTTTGCAATCTTCCTATCATGATAGATCTTCCTTCTTTCTTTATAAATGGACGCACTCTCATAAGATCAAAGCCGGAATTCATCTAACTTATTGAGCTTATCTAGTCTTAACTTGGCTGCTTCATTCAAATCTAAGTTCAACTTTTTCAGTGCCCATAATGCTTTATGCTCTAACTCTACTGGCATATGACATGACTTGCCATAGACTAGTTAAGATGGAGATGAGCCGATGGGGGTCTTATAAGCTGTTTGATATGCCCACAATGCATCATCGAGCTTTCTAGACCAATCTGTCTGGTTGGTATTCACCGTTTTGGCCAAAATAGTTTTAATATCCCTGTTGGATACTTCTACCTTCCTACTTGATTGAGGAAGGTAAGGTGTTTCCACCTTATGCTTCACACTATATTTCTCCAACAGAGTTCTAAATAAGCGGTTACAAAAATGTGGCCCACAGTCACTAATGATTTCTCTGGGAGTACCAAACAGCAAGTTGCACATCTTGTACCATAAGTGATATGTAATCCCACATTCAAAGAATAAGTGGCCAAAAATCTCCATTGCAAGTTCACAAAACACACAATCTAATATCACTTGAATTCCAAAAGTCTGCGATCTATCTAGTGTTGCCAGCCTCTGCTGCACAGCTAACTAGACAGTGAACTTATATCTAGGATGAATGTGAGTATGTAGTAAAAAAACCTTTCAGTCCACTCTAGGATGTTGTGGCATCAACTTCAAATACATTTTCCTAATAGAGTACCAGTAGCATCCGTCACTGTGCATAATTGAGTAGTTAAATCTCCATGAAAGCTATGATTCTGCATCAGATCCTCCCTGGTAGAAAGTATTTTCCTCACAACCCAAGAGGCAGACTTGGGTATAGGGAAAGTGTTAAGATCCTTCCTCTTGATATAATAGCTATGTATCCATTGAATCCATAAACAATCCTTCTTCCTAGCTACATCCTATAACAACTTGAGAATAGCTGCTTTATTCCATATTGCTAGGTTCATAATATATAATCCACCTGCTGCCTTTGAACGACATATTTTTTCCCAAAATACTAGAGCTTTTCTAGAGATAGTCACATTGCCTGTCCATAGAAAGGTTCTAAGATTACTTTCAATAAGCTTCAACACCCTCTTTGGAAATAAAAAGTTTGTGCCTAATAAGATTGAATACCAAACAGGACTGACTTGATTAATTATATTCTTCCAGCATAAGATAGAATCTTAGCAGACCAACATGTAATCTTTGCAGTGATCTTCTCAACAAGGGGTAGATACCGGTGAATAACAAGCTTCTTAGAGTCCAGCAGTACCCCCAGATATATGAAGGGTACAGTTCCTGCAATAAATCCCAAGCTTTCTAGATTATCAATCTAATATGATCTGGTACACCTGCTATGTATATAACACTTTTATCATTATTTGCTTGGAGGCTAGATGCTGCAGAAAATCTTTGAAATGCCTCACATAGAAGTTTAATAGATACTATGTCAGCTCGACAATGCATTAACAAGTCATCAACAAAGCAAATGTGTGTACTCCTTAACTTCCCACACCTAAGATGGAAGTTAAAATCACCCACATTATGTAGTTGATCTAGATCGCTTCCTAGATATTCTATTATAAGGACAAACAAATAAGGAGACATTGGGTCACCCTGTCTTATACCCCTTTTTTCTTTAAAAGGTTTAGTCAAACCTCCATTGAGAAGTAAGGAATATGAGACAGTGGTAACACACTCCATAATCTAGTTTGCAAATTTCACAGGGAAACCCAGAGCCATTAGCACAACTCTAAGGTAAGCCCACTCAAGAGTATCATACGCTTTTTAAAGATTAACCTTAAGCACCGTCGCGCCCTCATTTTGAACTAGTCAAAATATATTTGCAACGTCTGGCTCTTCTACCTGGTTTGAAAAGGTTTAGAGTTGCCACCTAAGTTTTCAGAAAAAACATCAGGAAAATCATTTGTAAAATGTAAAAACTCTGTTTTGGTCTGCGAAAAATCATTGAAATTCTAGGTAAAGATCTTATTTACTTAAAGGCGAAGGTGTTACGCACCCCTCGGAGCCTATCCGAAGATAGTCCTTAAATTTAGTTTAAGACGTGCTAGGGAATTATTTATTTCAGTTATTGCTTGCTAAAAGGAGTTGAAAGTAGTGAAAGAAAAGGAGATAAAATGATTTGAAAAACAATTTAGCATTAAAATGTGTGAGGTATATATGAAATATACATGTGATATATGTAAAATATATAAAAATGATATATATGATATGCATATAT
>JACEIK010002502.1:0-82773 GCA_018107945.1 Datura stramonium
TATGATTTAAATTATGAATTTATTATGTTATCTATTAAGATCTTGTGAGATTCAAGTTATATGCATGATCTACAAGTATGTATGAATCTTTTTAATTATGAATTATGTTTTTGGCCGACTTACGAGTCTCATGTCATGGATAGATCACATATGTTCAAGCATGTTATCGATTATTATGATTTAACTAGCCCATGAATTCATGTATGTATTATTATCAGCACTATATATATTTTGGGAGTAGTATCGAACACCGAGTAGGTTCAGGGCTCAAGTTAAGCCCCAGATCTCATGAACTACATGCCACCATAGGTATGTTGGGACCCTTTCACGTTAGTCCCAGGCCTAAATGGCCCCTTTTCATGTTGATATCAAACTTTCATGGTTCTACCCTTGGCAAGATACGAACACCCTCCCGACTAGAGTTACAAGTAGGGCTTCATGTGTGCTCATATGGGTATGTCGGTTAAGAGAATCTCCCACTGTTCCTCGTGATTTATGCATGTTATGATCATGTATTTCGGCTCAAGTCATGTTAAGTAGATCTCTTCTATTATGATTATGATTATGTTATGTTACGAATATTTTGAAAACCTTGAGCCATATGATATGTTATTATGATTTACGATACAAGCATGATATCCTACTCTTATGATCATTTATGAATTTCATATATGTTTTAAACATCCTTTTTACTTGCCTTCCATACTCAGTACATTCCACGTACTGACCGCATACCTTCTATGATGTATTATTTCATGATACAGGTCTCAGTTCTCAGGCTCATCCTCACCCGTAGATAGTTTCAGATTCACTCTCAGCGCTCTTGGTGAGTCCTCATGTTTCAAGGGTTGTATGTTCATCCTTTATGTATTTTCTTTCAGTTTCTAGATGTTGGATTAGTTGGGGAGTTGTCCTATCAATATGCCCTTCATGTTAAGAGGTTATCAGACTGCAAGTTGTATTCAGCCGTATTATATAAGTCTTGTACTGATATTTCCCTTTGGCTACGTTATTATTATGTTCTTATATTTTAAGTCTTCCGCTCATGTGATTGGATTAGATGTATGCTCATGCCATGGGTCGGCATGGGGTCTCTCGGGGCTCCTTGTCCCATGTCTATGATTCGGGTGTACGCTTAGGTCGTGACAGATTTTCCACACCACATACAACCTAAGGAGATAATTGGGCAAAAATTCATAGAGGGTATAAAGCCTGAGCCAAAGATACTTCTAAATGCTACCGCACAGGGATAGATTATGTCCAAAAGTTATGATGACATTGAGGCTCTTTTAAACCTCATGTTTGTGGGGAGTCAGGATTATCAAGACTCAGGCAGAGGATTTGCAGCAGCAAAGGTGCCGGGAAAGTTTGAGGTGGATGGTGTTGTGGAAATCAGAGCATACATTAGCCAGTTGGTGAATGCGATTAGTAAGTTGGTGACCACACCAGCAAGAAGACAAGTGCAGTAGGTACAAATCCCACCACCATCATGTGAGGCGTATGAAAGCCACGCCTATTCAGGTTGTCCTATTAATCCTGAGTTTGTATATTTTGTGGGACAACATAGTCATGGTGAAGATTTTACAGGTAATGGCTATAATCAAGGGTACCGGAATGGAGAAAATCCCTTATAGGGAGGGAATCAAAACTTTCAAAGGGACCAGTACACTTATCAAAGGCCACAGGGCCAGAAAAAAAGCAGTTCTCTTGAGGAGATAATGAAGCAATGGATGGTCCAGCAGATGGGGAAATTGGCCCTACAGTAGAACAACAGACCATAGGGGGCACTCTCCAGGTAAAATTGAGAAAAACCCCAAGGAAAATGTCAGCGCAACCTTCTTGTACAGTGGTAAGGAGTTGGATGAAGCTATCCCCAAAAAAGAAAAAGTTGATAGGGAACAGGTTGTGAGTTCTAAGAGTGAGGTTGGGGATTCTAGCAACCTACAATCGAAAAATTATGGTAGCTAGAACACCTCCTCCATTCCTTCAAAGGTTGAAGATGAAGATAGAGGACATAGCTTGTAGTAAGTTTCTTGAGTTGTTAAAGTAGGTTCATGTGAATATTCATTTGTTGGAGCTTTTGTAGGAACTCCCGAAGTATGCTAGGTATCTCAAGGATATCGTGGCCAATAAGAGGAAGCATACAGAGTCTGAAATCATGGATCTTACGGAAGAGTGCAGTTCCCGAATCAAGAACAAAATTCCTAAAAAGCTAAAGGATCCGGGGAGATTCACTATCCCTGTCACTATTGGTAGCAAGGAAATTAGTTTGGCCTTATGTGATTTGGGTGAGAACAAAAATTTGATGCCTGCATCCTTGTTTAGAACACTGGGATTAGGTGAACCATGTCCTACCACGGTGACATTGCAGCTTGCGGATCGGTCTCCAGCCTATCCTGAGGGAATCATCGAAGATATCTTAATTAAGGTAGGACCTTTCATCCTACTAGTGGACTTTATAATCCTGGACTACGAGGAAGATGCAGCAGTTCCCCTCATTTTAGGGAGAGGGTTTTTAGCCACCGAACCGACGCCGTCATACATGTTAAGTCGGTCAAGATGTCTATGAGAGTAGATGGTCAGGAGACACTGTTTGAAATGTTCAGAGTAGTACGACTGCCACCTCACTATAAGGATTTCACAGTGAAGTCAGTGGGAGAACCTAGAGGTTGTAATCAGTTAGTGGGGTAGCAGGTCCTGCATGAAAGTTTAGCAGATCCTTGATATTGTCACAAGTCCACTCGGATGAAGGAGTGACTGGGATCATAGTCGTGCCATGATATTAAATCAGACACTCATGGGAGGCAATCCATGAATGTCGTGCCATGACTATAACTAAGGCACTTGGTGGGAGGCAACCCATCCTTCTAACATTTTGTATATTTTTCTTTGTTTTGCAGAGACGAACAGGGCATAAGAGGCAAGAACAAGCTAGGACATTGAGCTAAAAAGTATAAGTTTGGGGTGAGATGCCTGGCGTGGGGTGCCAAGAGTTAAATCTTAGAAGAAGAAAATTCTTTAAGGTGAGGCTATGGGTGGCACACCGCGTCAACCTCCTGTCTCCAGAGAAAAAAAAATTCTAAGTCTGTGGTGAGACAGAGGGGGTGGCGCGCCAGGGGCTTGATCGGTGAAAATTTTTGGTCAAGTCGAGTCAATGCTGACTCAAAAGACCTTAAAATTACATAAAATCCCATGCCCACTTCTTTATTTAAATTCTCATTCATCCTTTTCCTTCAAAAAGTTGAAAAATAAAAAAGCAAAAATCCTCTCTTCTCTCTCTTAAGTCGTGGCTCTCTCTTCCCCTCTCCCCTCCATTGTTGTCTTCTCCAAAGCTTTGGTAAAGCTCTCATCTTCAACTCAAGTAAGTACATTTCTTCTCTCTTGGTTAGACAATGATGAAAGCATGCTCTCACACCCTTCTCCCCCAAGATTTTGAACTCAAATCACCATTGTTGGTTAAAAGCTTGAACTTCATGTTTTGGGTTTGATAAGCTTAAAGTCTTAAATTCTTCTATGATAGTATATTATCTTTATTGGGTAGCTTTATTCTTGGTTGAGTATGGTGATTTGAACTTGTGGGGATGATGGGGGTTGGTGAGTTGAAGTCTTGAATGTTGGTGGGTAGATGTATTAATAGTAGAGAGAGAAAGTACATGGGTATTGAATTCTTAAATATGAATAGTGCTTGAGTTGTTGGAATTCTTAACTAATTCATGATGAGTGGTAGTAAATTGATTATTGTTTGTTGAGTGAATTGAATAGCGCTACTTCAATACATGAATTACTTGATTTATTAATTGGAGGAGGAAAGTGAGAGGGATGGCCTAGGTGAAGCATTCTTGAAAATCTAAAAGGTAATAGAGAGTTGAAAACAAACAAAAAGTCCATGAACTTGGTGTAGTGTGGAGTTAGTGAATTAAATTGAATTGTTGAGATTTGATGATAATGGGAAAAGTCTTGAGTACTCCATTTGACAAACTCTCACACGTATGATAGCAAATTAAGTGTGGGGTGGATTTTGCACCTTCAACACTTAATTAGTTAGCCATTTTGTGCATGAGCTAATTTTTTGAAGTTCTTGATATTTTCTTATTAGGTACCATGGCATCAAAAGGAAAGGAGGTGGTTGTTGCAGATCTAATTTTCAAGAGGGCTAGAAAAGGCAAAATAGGTGCTAGTTCTTCGTCTTCTAAAGCCAGCCCCACGAGGAGATTTGGAGCAAAAGTAGTAGAGCCTCATGGGATTACTTGGTTCAACACTCAAAAAGATGCCAAGTAGTCACTTGAGAATTGGATAGATGAGGGCCGCTTGGCACTTGAGTTTCCAACCATTCGGGATAAGATACGTGAGTTGGGAGCAGGTTTAATATTCAATGAGCCAGAGAGGTGAAACCTCAAATTGGTGAGGGAGTTCTACGCAAATTGGGATACCTTATTCAGAGAGAGAACCAAGGTAAATATCAGAGGTCAGGTGGTGCGATTCACAGCTAAAAGGTTCAATGCCTTCCTAGAGACACCTGCAGTAGACCCTTCAGAGTATTTCATCTTGCTGTAGAAGCCTCCATATAGAGACATCCATCACACTTTATGTGGTGAGCACTCATCTGCCCGTTGGGTGAGGGATCATAATGGCACTCATTCCACACTTGCATTGTCTTATTTGAATATGGAGGCAAAGGTGTGTGTGAAGTTGGTGTGTGCTATCTTTCTCCCTGGGACACATATGATAGAGGTGACTCGAGAGTGGATTGTCTTGGTATACATATTGATGAAGGGAATACCGATAAACTTTGGTGTTGTGATTCTTTACAATATGAGAAGATCACGAGATGATTGTAGATGAAAATATTATCACGATAGTCTCTTGACCATGTTCCTAAGAGAGACAAGTATTGAAGAGGAGGATGCAAACCTTATCTTACCTTTGACAGGACACTTGGCTGGAAAGATGATAGATGTTTCAAAGGTGTAGGAGACTGTCCCTTCCACAAGCCATCTTCTTACTATAGCTGATCGGCAAGCCCGTGATGAGAGTTGGCAGGGTCATATATTTAGGATACTGGAATTACAGCTGAAGCTAGGAGGTTGACCCACTATTGCAGAGGAGATGATAGCTTTAGAGGCACAGTACCCTCTCACGAGAGTACTATGTTGATGTGCCGAGTAGGCCCAACCTTTGAGGAGCCTCTTGATGATGATGAGGCCACGGTCCTTAGTGATGGTGTTGGTGACTTACATATAGATGAGGAGGAGGATGTTGCTATGGGTGCCATGCAGGTTGATGGCGAATATGATGATGAGGATAAGGAGTACAATCTCGAGGATGATGCTTAGCGACCCAGGAAGTTCTTTTTCACTCCCTTTATTATATGATTGTGTGTGCACCAAGGATAGTGTGCCTTTTTAAGTGTAGGTGGAGGAAAGATAGATTCTTGATGTCTTTGATTGCTATATTTGTAGTAGGTTGTAGCATTATTATGTCATTCCTCATAGTAGTAGCTTGATAATTTGTAGGTCATGGATTGTTGTAACGACCGTGACGTCATTACGGGATGGTTAAGGAATAGAACATAGAAATCTAGATAAGGAAGAGATATAGAGGTTGTGAAATAAACTAAGTATAGAACTATGCATTTGGGTAGCTATTGGTCCGGAGGACCGCCGCAGTAGTGGGATTCCCGCTGCAGTGAGACCGCGGTAGCGGTTGAAATTCCGCCATGGTGGAAATTGAGGAGTATAGGTTTGGACCGCCGTAGCGGCCCTATGACCACTATAGTGGGTCCGCTGTAGTGAAAAGATAACCACTGCAGCAAACGACGGGAATCAGAAGAAAGGCAAGGCTCCTAAGGAGTAATTGAATTGTTACCTTCCAAATAGAGGTAGGTTACGGTTTATAGGGATAGACCTATATAATGGCATGTATAGTGTGCAATGTTGATATATGATTGGTCTTCGAACGTTTATATGATATGTGAGTATATTGTTGTTAATCTATCTTTAAAATATGACTAAGATGTGATATTGAATTGTGACGACTTGTTAAATGATTTTGTAAATATGCTAATGTAATTACTTGTGATGAATGGTTAGTAAAGGGATCATACTCCCTTAATGAGAGGATGGTTAATTGATGATGGCTTATTTGAGAAGTAGATTGTAATTTTATGTATGATAAAATGATGCACTTGGCATGCTTTATGAGAATGATGAATGAAAAGATTTTAACATCTTAAAATGAGAGGATCAAGCCCGGGGTAAGTATCTGGGCGAGCGAATAATAATATTTGAGTGGCTCGTGTTTGATGGGAGCATTCGAATGAGCATTTGAGTGGGAGCAAGTGCCACGCCAGCACAGTACATGAATTTCTAGAGTCCCCTGCAGGTCATGAATGATTTATGTGGTTGAGTATTAAGAGGAGATAGCGAAGGCGTGTTTCTTTCATGTTACCCTTGGTTGTGTTATTCACTTATTGTTTGTGATTTCATTAGGTACTAAGGTGGATGTGAAACTTATTTCGAGAATGTGCTAATTTATTGTGGATATGTTGCAAATTGATAACAATGAATGTGGCGTTAATGCTAGGTACGACTTTGTCACTATATGTGGTTATTGAGTAGTTGTCGCTGAGAATAACTGAGGATTTGTAACTCTTAATAGCTAATGTAATTGTTCTTCATTATGGTCGTTGATGGATTCATGGAGTATGAGAAATGTAACTATTAATTTTATTGAACTATATGATGGATGAACTGAGAAGAGAGTAGCATGTCGAGCTACTGCCTAAGTAGTGCTGCTGCAGCAGAACCATTTTCGTTGCAGCGAACAAGTGACCGCTGCAGCGAAAGGCCTATTCCAGTGAGCAGGCCAGCTGTTTCCTAAGTAGAACTAGTGTTCATAAAATGGCTTGTAATTCTGCTTAAAGTTGAGGACCCTTTTTATCTTTGTTGCTGTTCTTATATGTTATTATGTAAAGTCGGTCGATGATGCCTACCAGTACTGTGTCATGTACTAACCCTACCCCTGCATTTTTTTCTGAGTGCAGAGTTCGAGCCCGATAGTTCTTCACGCCCTCACTTGTGAACCAGCAACTTTTGTGGATTAAGGAGGTGAGCAGATGAGGATACAGATCACTCCTTCTTTACAGATGTCCTCCTTTCGAACATTCGAACATTTTATTTCGCTTTAGTTTTAGTTCCTTAGCCTGTAATAAAATAGACGTCTGTTGCAGTAACAATCAGGTTTTGAGAAATTGCTTATTTGGTTTTACTACGCGCAGTGTAATGATCAGAAATTGTTTTTTCATAATAGTTGATTTCTTTTTCATGAATGTTTTGATTATGGGGGTAGTATCGGGACTCGTTGATTCTCCACCAAAGGGTTAGTGTGGGTGCCAATCACAGCCATTTAGATCGTGACAAAGTTGGTATTAGAGCTCTAGGTTCGTTGATCTCATTGCACTAAGATGGGTCTAGTAGAGTCTCGCGAATCAGTGCGGAGACGTCTGTAACTTATCTTCGAGAGGCTTTAGGACTTTAGGAAAACTCCCTCCTTCCTTCCTTTCGTGCGATTACTTAATTCCAGTTTGTATCTGGTGATCCAAATTGGTATCTAACAACTTTTCTTCTTTCCTTCTTAGATGGTGAGAACACGTGCAAACGGTGATAGAGTCGCAGCACCTAAGCCAGTAATGGAGACCTCCATTCGTGGTAGAGGAAAGGGCAAAGGTCATGGCCGGATACCCGTTGCGTCTAGAGGAGGGGACCGTGCTCCTTCTCCAATATGGGAGAGGTCTGTACCTCTCATGCCACCAGCAGCGCAGAAGCGGGTGGTGGTTGAGGTCGAGGTCCGAATGCAGGAAGAAGCTCCTGCTGTGCCAGCATCCTCAGAGGTCCTAGCTCAGGTCCTCAACCTTCTGAGCATCCTTATGGGCATTGGGGCAACTCCAACGACATAGTAGTTAGGTATTCAACATGCAGCTGCTATGGCCCCACGGATTGATGACATATCAAAAATNAGCTAACCAGAATCTGTGTGACTGTAACCCCTATTGGTAGCTACTCAGTTAGGTATTCAACATGCAGCTGCTATGGCCCCACGGATTGATGACATATCAAAAATGGTGGTGTTTTCAAGATCAGTGGCAGGACTGGTGATGACAGGGGAGGAGCATGACTTATTTTGGAGGTTCACCAAGATGAAGCCTCCCACCTTCTATGGCACAGAGGCAAGGACGCCTATGAGTTCATCATAGATTATCATGAACGGCTCCATATGATGGGAGCGGTGGAGAAGTATGGTGTGGAGTTCATCACCTTCCATCTGATAGGTAATGTAAAGCTCTGGTGGAGGGCTTTCGTGGAGTGTAGACCAGCAGGGTCACCACCGTTGACGTGGACCCAATTCTACTCACATTCCCGGAGAAATATGTTCCTCGCACTCTGAGGGATAGGAGATGAGATGAATTCACTTCTATTAAGCAAGGGAGCTCATCAATTGCTGCATACGAGGCTCGATTTCAATCTTTGTCCAGATATGCTCTACCCTTATTGCCCACCGAAGAAGAGAGGAGCAGGTGATTTGTTAAAGGCCTGAATGTGGGTCTCTAGGTACCAGCTCTGCAGATGGTCTCTTCGAGTTAGACTTTTCAAGAGGTGGTAGAGTACATGAAGTCGATTGAAGGGGTGAGGCAGGAGGGTTATGCTAGAAATATCATGAAGAAGGCTCGGAGGGTTGGCTCTTTCAGTGGTTCTTATGTGAAGGCTCCAGCACCACAGTGCTTCTCTGGGCACTCTATCCAGTCCGCCATGTAGGTGTCAATCGGAGGTCCACCAGGGGCAGCTCCGCGACCGTCAGTTGCAGTTGGGGGTACTCAAATGGTTTGTTCTGATTTTGGAGCTTGTCTTATTTCTTCTGTTCAAGCTCAGACACCAGTTATTGAGAAGGTCTTCCATGAGTGTGGTGAGTATGGCCACATTCGTAGATGGTGCCCCAGGTTTGAACAGGGTGGGCAGATTATTCCTCACCCAGCTCCTCGAGCTCCGGCCCCAATTGGGAGAGGAGGTAGTGTTTTAAGTCCAGATCATCCACAGCTGGGACGAAGTGGTCAGCCAGTTGCTAGAGGTGGTGTTCAGCAGGGTAGGGTACATGCTCAGGTAAGTAGGTGTGGCACCCAGGTAGGTAGAGAGGTGGCACAACCAAATTGGGGTTGTTCTCAAGCTAGTAGCTCGGCTCATTTCTATTCTTTTCTTGGTAGACCAGAGGCAGAGGCTTCAAACACCGTTATCATAGGTATGATCTTCGTGGATAATAGAATGGCTATTGCGTTGTTTGAACCAGTGTGTGATGTGCTTAATACTCCTATCCTTGTGTCTACTCCTTTTGGGGATTCTATGTTAATAGATCGGGTTGTTCGTGACTGCATTGTTGAATTCATGGGATTTGCACTCTGGCGGACCTAGTGATCTTAGACATGGTTGATTTTGATATAATCTTGGGATTTAGTTGGTTTTTCCCTTACCACGCCATTCTGGATTGCTATGCTAAGACCGTCACTATAGGGTCCAGGGTCATCTAGGTTGGAGTTGAAAGGGAATTGTAGCCCTACTCCTAAGAATCTTATTTCTTATATTTGTGCCTGTAAGTTGATAGAGCGCGGTTGTTCAGAATATTTGGTGCATGTTCGGGACATTAGTTCAGAGGGTCCTTCCTAGAGTTGGTCCTGGTTGTTTTTGAGTCCTTAGAGGTATTCCTTGCATATTTGCCCGGCATACCTCCGGACCGTGACATAGATTTTTGTATAGAATTGGAACCAGGAACTCGGCCCATTTCTATTACTCCATACTGAATGGAACCTGCTTAGTTGAGAGAACTCAAGGAGCAATTGCAGGAGATGCTCAATAAAGGATTTATTAGACCGAGTGTGTCACTGTGGGGTGCCCCGGTTCTGTTTGTAAAGAAGAAGGATGGTAGTATGTGGATATTCATCGACTACCGCCAGTTGAACAAGGTAACTATTTGGAATAAGTACACTCTTCCTCGGATAGATGACCTGTTTGACCAGTTACATGGAGCGGTTGTATTTTCAAAGATTGATTTGAGGCTAGGTTATCATCATTTGAAAATTCGGGATGAAGATATCCCCAAGAAAACCTTTCGGACCAGGTACAAACATTATGAGTTTCTGGTCATGTCATTCGGACTCACTAATGCTCCGGTCGCGTTCATGAGCCTGATGAATGGTATTTTCAAACCCTACCTGGATTCCTTTGTTATTGTGTTTATTGATGATATATTGATGTGTTCTAAGACCAAATAGGAGCACGAAAATCATTTAAGTATTGCGTTGGGATTGTTGAAACATAAGCAGTTGTATGCAAAATTTACCAAGTGCGAGTTCTGGTTGGAATTAATGTCCTTTTTGGGGCATGTGGTTTCCAAGGAGGGAATTCAAGTTGATCCACAGAAGGTGGAGGTGGTTAGGAACTAGGCAAGGACAACTAATGTGATAGAAATCTGGAGTTTTATGGTGTTGGCCAGTTACTACCATCAGCTCGTGAAGGGATTCGCCTTCATCGCTTCGGAATTGACCAGATTGCACAAAAGGATGTTCCCTTCCAATGGTCAGAAAAATGTGAAGCAAGCTTTCATAAACTCAAGACCCTGCTAACCACAACACCTATTATGGTGTTATACGTGGAAGGTAAAGATTTTGTTATGTATTGTGATGCCTCAGGGTCTGGATTGGGTACTGTGTTGATGTAGGAAGGGAAGGTTATTACGTATGCCTCCAGAAAACTGAAGGTGCATGAAAAGAACTATCCTGCGCATGGTTTGGAGTTAGCAGCGGTGTTGTTCGCACTAAAAATTTGGAGGCACTACTTGTATGGAGCTCAATGTGAGGTGTTCACAGATCATTGCAACTTACAGTATGTATTCTCCCAGAAGGATCTCAATTTGAGGCAGAGGAGAAGGATGGAGTTGCTTAAGGATTACGACATCACCATTATACCACCCAGGAAAGGCTAATGTGGTGGCATACGCGTTGAGCAGAAAGACAGTGAGCATGGAAGCCTGGCTTGCTTGGAGGATACTCAACGGCCGATGGACAGGGAAGTTCAGACCTTGGCAAACAGCTTAGTAAGATTTTCGTTGACCGAAACCGGTGGAGTGTTAGCTAACCTGGAGGCTAAATCCTTGTTGTTGGATGAAATCAAAACTAGACAGTTTGAAGATGAAAAGCTGGGTAAAATCAGGGATAATGTCCTGGGGGAGAGGCGAAGGAAGCAGTGTTAGATGATAAAGGGGTCTTGAGAATAAAAGGGCGAGTGTGTGTTCCCCGAGTTGGTGAGCTTATTAAAACTCTCTTGGCAGAAGCTCACAACTCGAGGTACTCCATTCACCCCAGAGTCACGAAGATGTACCATGATCTAAAATAGCATTATTGGTGGGGTAAGATGAGTGAGACAGTGTGGACTACGTGGCTCAGTGGTTAAATTTTCAACGGGTAAAGTATGAGCACCAAAAGCCTGGACGAGTTCTTCAGCAAATGCATATCCCTGAGTGGAAATGGGTCATAATGGACAAGTTGACTAAGCCTTCTCATTTCTTGCTGGCACAAGTAACTTACAACGCAGAGAAACTAGCCTAGCTATATGTGAAGGAGGTTATTCGATTCCATGAGGTTCATATTTCCATTATATCAGATAGGGGTACTCAGTTTATTTCCCATTTTTAGAGGACCTTGCAGGCTGAGTTGGGTACGAGGTTAGACTTGAGCACAGCCTTCCATCCTCAGAAAGACGGGCAATCGGAGTGAACTATTCAAGTGTTAGAGGACATGCTCCGGGCATGTGTGATATACTTCGGAGGTCATTGGGACAAGTTCTTACCCTTGGAAGAGTTTTCCTATAACAATAGCTACCACTCGAGCATAGGTATGGCACCTTTTGAAGCCTTGTGTAGGAAAAAGTGCAGGTCTCCAATTAGGTGGTTTGATGCATTTGAGGTGAGACCTTGGGGGAAGAATTTGTTAAAGGAGTCCTTGGGAAAGGTTCGAATAATCCAGGACCATCTGGTGGCTGCTTATAGTAGGAAGAAGCAATACATAGACAAGAAGGTCAGGGACACGGAGTTCATGGAACGGGGGAAAGTACTGCTCAAGGTGTCCCCCATGAAGAGAGTGATGAGGTTCAAAAAGTGGAGCAAGCTCAGCCTAAGGTATATTGGGCCATTTGAAATACTCTGACGTGTGGGGGAAGTGGCTTATGAGTTGGCATTTCCGCCAGGATTGTCTGGAGTGCATCAGACATTTCATGTGTCCATGCTGAAAAAGCACCATGGGGATGGAACATATATCATCAAGTGGGACTATGTTGCTAGATGAGAATCTATCATATAAGGAGGAACCTGTAGCGATATTAGCCAGGGAGTTTGGAAGCTAAGGTCCAAGGGGATACCGACAGTAAAAGTCCAATGGAAGAAACGTCCAATGGAAGAAGCCACTTGGGAGACCGAGGCTGATATGCGGGTCAAGTACCCCAAGTTGTTCACAGAATCTAGTACGTATTCTTCCTACTTTTGTATAGATTTTTCAGGGGCGAATGGTATTTTCATTGGTGTCTAATATAACGACTCGGACATCGTTACAGGATTGTTAAGGACATAGAACACAAAACTCTAACTAAAGATGAGATACGTAGGTTGTGAATTACACTAAGTAAGAACTTTGCATTTTGGGTAGCTACTGGTTCGGGAGACCGATGCAATGGTGGGATTCCCGCTGCAGCGAGACCGTGATAGCGATCAGAGTCCCGCCATGGTGGAAATTAAGGAGTAACCATTTGGACCGCCGCAACGGCCCTATGACTATTGTAGCGGGTCCGGTGTAGCGGAAAGGTAAAACGCTGTTGCGAATGACAAGAATCAGAAAGTGGTTTTAAGTGGGAATTATGGGGTTTTCACCCTATTATTTTCCAAAATGCAATCAGGATGTCTAGAGGACGGAAAAACCTTCCAGAGAAGTAATCCCTTCACTCAAGGTAAGATTTTCGATTCTTTATCTTTAAAGTAAGTGATTTTGATCCTAGAATCCTTGTAGGCCTCTAATGGTGGAAGTTTTGTAGAGGAACAACCCTAGATTATTAAACTAAGGTTAGAATGGTTGGGAGATTTGGGTAATGTTGAATTGTGTTGATCATTCCATAGAATTACACATCGGGAACAAGGGTTACGCGGAAATAATAGGCCTAGAACCTAGAAGAATTGGGGTTTTTACTCTCGAAATCACCCCAAATGGGAGGTTTGATCTGTTAGGCTCTAAATTGAAGGGTAATTAATAAATTACTCTTGCGTTGTAGATTTCACGCATTCCGAAGCTTTGAGAAAAGGCAAGGCTCCTGCGGAGTACTTGAATTGTTACCTTCCAAATAGAGGTAAGTTATGGTTTATAGGGATAGACCTATATAATGACATGTATAGTGTGCAATGTTGATATATGATTGGTATTTGGACGTTTATGTGATATGTGAGTCTATTGTTGTTAATCTATCTTAAGAATGTGACTAAGATGTGATATTGAATTGTGATGAATTGTTAAATGATTGTGTATATAAGCTAATGTAATTACCATTATGAATGGTTAGTAAAATGATCTTACTCCATTAATTAGAGGATGGTTAATTGATGATGGCTTATTTGAGAAGTAGATTGTAACTTTCTGTATGATGCAATGATGCACTTGGAATGCTTTATGAGAATGATGAATAAAAAGATTTTAACATCTTAAAATGAGAAGCTCGATCCCAAAAGGAGTATCGGGGTGAGCGAATAAAAATATTTGAGTGGCTCGTGTCTGAGGGGAGCATCTGAATGAGCATATGAGTGAGAGCGGGTGCCACGCCAGCATAGTACATGGACTTCTAAAGTCCCTGCAGGTCATGACTGGTTGGGCATAAATAAGACCCACTAGCATGTGTGTACATGATTTATGTGGTTGAGTGTTAAAGGGATATGGCAGAGGCGTATGCCCGTCATGTTATCCTTGGTTATGTTATTTGCTAATTGTTTGTGATTTCATTATGCTCATGAGGTGGATGTGAAATGTATTGTGATAATGTGCTAACTTATTATGGATATGATGCAAATTGATAAAAATGAACGTGGCATTAATTCTAGGTGTAACTTTGTCACTCTGTGTGGTTATTGAGTAGTTGTCACTAAGAATAACTAAGGATTTGTAACTCTTAATAGCTAATGTGATTATTGTTCGTTATGGTCATTGATGGATTCATGGAGTATGTGAAATATAACTATTGATTTTATTGAACTATGTGATGGATGAACTGAGAAGGGAGCAGCATGTCGAGCTACTGCCTAACCAGTACCGCTGTAGCAGAACCATGACCACTGTGGTGGACAAGTGACCACTGCAGCAAGAAGCCTAATCTAGTGAGCCAGCCGGCTGATTCCTGAGTAGAGCTAGTGTTCATAAAATGGCTTGTAATTTTGCTTAAAGTTGAGGAACCTTTTTATATCTCTATTGTTGTTCTCATATGTTATTATGTAAGGTCGCCCTATGATGCCTACCGGTACTATGTCATGTACTGACCTTACCCCTGCATTCTTTTCTGAGTGCAGAGTTCGAGCCCGACAGTTCTTAACGCCCTCACTTATGAATCGGAAGTTTTTGTGGATTAAGGAGGTGAGCAGATGAGGACGCAAGTCACTCCTTCCTTGCAGATGTCCTACTTTCGGACATTCGAACATTTTCTTTCATTTTTAGTTTTAGTTCCTTAGCTTGTAACAAAATAGACATCTGGTACAATAATAATCAAGTTCTGGGAAATTGCTTATTTGATTTTACTACACTTAGTGTAATGATTTGAAATTATTTTTTTCATAATAGTTGATTTCTTTTTCATGATTGTTTTGATTATGTGGGTAGTATCGGGACTCATTGGTTCACCCACCGGAGGGTTAATGTGGGTGCCAATCACGGCCATATGGGTCGAGATAGTTGTAATAGCTAGTATGGTGATGTTGACTTGGATGCCTGGGATATTTTGACTTGTTATTCGTCTTAACTATGTTACTTTTGGTTGCTTTATTTTGGAGTCAATTTTTTTTGTTTGGGCTATTGTAGTCATAGAGTAATGACGTTTCCCTATGAAAGATGGATGAAGACCGTCTTAAGGGAAGTTTCGTCACATTGTTTTTATTATTTTTTTAGGATTAAGTCGTAGGCCATCCGCTTGTATACTTGTTGATATTATGCTTTGTTGCTATGCTGGAGTAAATAGAGTGTTCATCTTGATTGCATGAGTGAGGATCCATGAGAGACGCACATATCTCTTTAATTTGACTCAACATATCTTAGGGATTAATAATGAATTAAATTTTTCATTCAATATGATTGTGAATGTCTAGCTGTAGAAACTGATTAGATTCTTGTTGCCATGAGAGGTGAGCCAATTTTCTTTGTATATATATATATATATATATTGCAGCATCTAGAACTTGCCTTAGTGTATGTAAGATAACTAGTTGGTAGGGAGGTGAGAGATGATCAAGGCATTTCTTTGAAGAAATTATTTTTTTCCTATAGTTGTTTTACCTTCCTAGTCATTCTCCCTAGTTACCCTCATTGAGCCTAAAAGCCTTATTCTTTCTTAGCCTTGATAACTATCAAACTCACACTTCTTGGCAAAGTATGAAGATAACTTTGTCAATAAAGAACCCAACAAAGAGGTTGGGATCGAACCCACAGGAAATAAGGTAAGATCTAGACTAATGCCAGTATTTAAACTTGTTGGTAAGTTATCTCCAAATTTAGGGGTTTCAAAGAAAAACAATACTAAAGTAAGATTATAATTGTGGTTGTTATCAAGATTTGCAAATAACTAGGGTAAGTGTTCCCCATGGGTTCATAACTACTTCGGGTATACATACGTGATCAATCCCAATGCTCACTTGTAGAATTGATAACTAGGGTTCATCCAAACAACTGGTTAGTCCCTATTGGATGACTATACTCAATCACCGGGTCAGGTCTCATGAGCAATTTCTTTATAACCGTTATCAATTTGTCCCCAATTTAACTATCCTACGACCACAACTCAAGTTAATACAATGATCATAAAGACCAAGGCTATGTTGTAATTCTCTTTTCCTAATATCTACTTCTCTAGGTTCAAGCAAGTAAACAAATTGGCAAGTCCTAATGTTGTACACCATTAAGAAACGTTTAAAGATGAAGAGAATACAATACAAGAATTTATCATTGGTTTTGAATCACTTTTGTGTAACCCTATTTCATTAATCCACCATAGTTCCTGCAATCCTAGCTGTGGAGGTTTTAGCCTCTCATGATTGTAAGATTATATTTAGCATTCATAGAAAAATATAATTAAATACTTACAATAATAATTGGAAGAAAACCTTGTTCGAATCTCAATGAAAAATCTCAAGAACAATTGATGAAATCAAGTGTTGATCCTAAGAATTGCTCTCCAAAACTTGATAAAAATTCACAAATTATACTTTTCACACGTCTCTCCTATCTTCTTTCTAGATCCTCTACCAAAATAAAACATAAAAGGTATTTATAGAGAAATTAGAAACCTTTTCTTAAGCTAACAGGGAATTTTTCATATCTGGTGCCGGCTTGACTCACGACTAATCCTACGACCTGTAGCGGGATTGTACGGGTCGTACCTATCCCTCGTACATCCTTGGCTACTGTAGTTTTGTCTAAGTGTTGGCAGTTGGTACAACTCGTACCATGGTCCTACGAGTCATACAATGCTTATGTGGCTTGGCCCTGATATCTTTTACATCTACTGAAGTTTTCCACAAGTGTTATGGTACGCCTCGTACCTCCCTCCTACGACTCATACTTGCTTGTTGTATCTGAAGTTCTGCAAAGTTTTTAATAATCACTGAAGCTCACCACGAATCATGGTATAGGTCGTAAGTGGTTGTTACGATCCGTGGGTTCCACCCACACCAGGAGACTACCTTGTGCAAATTTCCTAAAGATTTTCACGACTCCAGTTACGGCTCATACCATCTTAGTACGGCTTGTACTGGGAGTCATAGTTTGCCTTCCTCTTATTCCAGCCTTCTGATTTTCACCACAATTCTTAGTATGGCCCGTACAATCAAGGTACAGATCGTACTAAGACTTGTACTTGGCTAATTTTCTTTACTTTTATGTATCTTTTGCGTATTTTTGCTCCAACACCTATTTTCCCTGAAAACAAAGTAAAAATACCTCATATCCATATAAACATACCTAAGCCCATGCTATTTTCTCAGTTTTAAGCATTGAAAGTGTTGTAAACTCATAGCACATCTACACCCTCAACTTAAGACTTTTGCATGTCCTCAGGCAAAGAAAACTAAAAAAACTAAACACAATGCTTAACTAGAAAATAAATCTAGGATACGACAACCAACAATCAACCAAGATGTTCACCATAACTTAAACAGCTTTAGACCCTTTTTCCCATAAATCAAATCAGCACATGCACATCAAGCAACCACAAAACATGATAAATAGGGGTCAAGATATGTTATCTAGTTATTAACAGATAGTCAAGTCATCACCAATGCTTTTCACACAGACAACTAGTAGAATTAAAAAAAATCATGTACCCTCATAGCAAATGAAGTCCCCCACTCGCAAATATAGTAAATTATGAAACATAGGACTGAACAAGTAAGACTCTCACTCTAACAAAGAAGTTCCAAATACTGCATGTCAGATACCATTGGCTTGCCCTTATTTTCTCTACTTCGGCTTGTCAGATGGTCAGGCTAGGATCACTATAGGAATTGAATCGTCTTGTAATGTAGGCTTTCGAGCTGGGTATGGTAGAGATGGAATCTTTTTAGTGACTAAACCCCTCCTTGTCACTACATACATATGGCTCCATTTTTCACTTTTTCACCCATTTTGCTTTTTCAACTTTTTCCTCCTCTTTCAGCATTTTTTATGCACTCGTATGGGTGTGGTGTGTTTTCACAAATTCTCATTCATCTTTCTCTTTTCGTATTTTCTTTTTCAATTTTTCTTTTTTTTTTGTTTTTTCACACCACATCTCATTTTTCACCTTTTTTGTCTTTTCTTCTTCCTTTTTCACCTCCCCAACATTTATGCACCCCTACTCTAGCCACCTCAACTTAAGCATTTTGCCTATGTTGAGGTTCACTATATCCAAGGAGGGACTAGGGCCAAAATAGGTTCATTATAAAAATGGGTACGATTAATTGGCTAATTAAAGAAAAATGGTTCATTTAAGGCTCAAATCGGGATCAAGGGAAACATATCATATTGGTAGGGTCATTTAAGCTGAAAATGGGCTAAACAAAAATGGCCTATGATCTTTTCGTAACCAACCATCCTAAAACCTATGTAAAGACCAACCGGGCAAGTTCTAGATCCTCTACGCAGTATTGAACTAGATATTAGACCTCACTCACTCATGGTACATGTTTTGCATTCATTCTACTTGTCCAGTTTATATATGGCTAACAGAAACTATTTATGCTAATACACTAAATGACACAAAAAGATCCACAGAAATCATGCTTTGCAATCAACAAGTACATAGCTAACCATCAAAAGTTTTTAAATAGGGTCAATTTTTACAAATTCAAAACTAGTGCAGTTTATTAGCTGAGTATTCCTAAGCTACTTTCTAATTAAATAAAAAACACAATATAAAATCCTAAACATGACAGTTCTACTAGATAGCAGCCCGAGGAAAAAGAAACACGGCAATAAAAACCCTCGGACGAATCCAACAAAATCCCAAAAATACAAGTACACCCCCTCCCCTTTTAAAAAGCATACTTCATCCCCTAAGAATAGAATATAAAGCAGAAGGAAGGGAACTTACCTACAGCGCACTAACCGCTCCTGTCATCCTACGGAGGTGGTACCCCGCTGCAATCATGGCACTGGCGATGGCCTACGCACTCACTGGGGTATCAATAGGGGGAATGGCTACCCCCTCAGTAGTAGCGGTTGCCTCTACGACCTCTAGAATCACTGGGGCTGAATGTGGCTCCCCCGAAGGGTCCTTGCCACCCGCAAGCCCTGCATGGGCAGTGGTGGAGATACCCGCTCATCTTGCTCTCTCAAGCAGCTTTGGCCGATGCTCGTTGTGAGTCTGCTGACTCTCCAATATCGCACCGCTTGCTCTCTTTCTTT
The DNA here is from genome assembly GCA_018107945.1 of Datura stramonium. Taxonomy (NCBI): domain Eukaryota; kingdom Viridiplantae; phylum Streptophyta; class Magnoliopsida; order Solanales; family Solanaceae; genus Datura; species Datura stramonium. Next base: position 19,214 of record JACEIK010002502.1, read on the forward strand.
TATATCTTTCTCTTATGCTTTTGGGTCTCATCTCTAACATCCTCAGAAACCCTCTTTTTCCATTTCTCCTTCTCATCTCCTGTAGGCTCCCAATAAGCCGCCAAATCAAGCTCCTCGTCAACGCCAATGTCGAGTTTAGGAAGACTGGGGTCACTATAAATACTGGTTGTCATGATGTCAGCTCATCCATTTGTCTCATAAGAGCCCGCAACTCCTCACGGAGGCTGCCCGTGTTAGTCTGCTCGGTCATACGCGCATTGAATCTGCTCTTAAAGCCATCTAGCCTGGTGTGTAGGGCCTATGCAGTTGTCTCAATCTTAGCCTTTACCCAAGTCTTGACATTCTCCTCCATCGACTGAACCTTCTTCTCAACTACAGTCAGTCTCTTGGCCAGCTTCTGGAGAAATTCCTGAGGCACTAGCATGTACCCGGCTGGAGTCTGGCTCGGCAGGCCCGTAGGTGGTGAGGCGGAGGTGCTAGGAGATGCATCTGAATGACCAGCATTTGTAGTCAGTGTCTCGCCCTACTCCTGTGAAATGGGGGCATTCACCTGTGCGCCCCCAACTGTCCGTGATAATGGGACTGCAGTAGAAAGTCATGCCTGGCTTACCGAGTTTATCTCATCCCGGATTAAGCCAATATCAGCGATCCGCTATCCTACGATCAAGTTCTCCTCACCACTACACACCTTGATACCTGTCTCTATGCACAGTCTGAATACTAGAATTGTGAATGGGATGGTAGTACTCAATCCCATAGCCCGATCCCGGATCTCCTCTTCAATGGACCTCGGAATATTGATGGGGTATCTGATATGATACATTCCACCAAAGCTTCTCTTTCTGCACTGAGGGTACTATCATTTACTATCGGGGCGAATCGGTGGCTCACTAACATCTAGCAGGCTTTTTCTATGAAGTTCAGAGAATTCTTTGTAACTTGTGACCCATTTTGCCTCTTTTTTGTCCTCAGCAATAACCCCGGACAACCACTAAATTTGCCTCCTCCTCTCATCAAATCCCATCTATTTGATCTTTTTCATGGCCTCCATATAATAGTTATACTCTAGTTCCCCCTGCCAAGACACTGTTTTCAACCGGCTAAAGTTTGGTGCTCCGCGGATTGCCACCGGAGAAACGCCGGTTTCTCACTGGAGAGTCCATCTAATGAAGGGTAAAAGGGTCCAAAAAGGTCTCCAAAGCATCATAAATCTTCAATGGAATTTGAGGAAAGTTGTACACAAGAAAGTATAGTTATCTACTTAACTTTCATACACTATTCATCTAGACTTCATCTTCTTCATAGAATTTTTAGGAGAATCTTTTCTCCATAGATTTGTAGAGCTAGGTAATACTTTTATTCTTCTTTTTCTTTAACCCATTTTGGGGGAATTTCATCATTGTTGTAAGAGCTTGTTAAGCAAATTTGTGAAGCTAATGTGATGAATGTGAGGGGAATTCTCTTAGTATCTTCTCTCTACCTTTAAGTATGCTTTACTAATTTGCTAGCTAGAGGTATATTCATGGTGGGTTTGTTAATTTGATTGGGTTTTGATAAATTGCTCTTGGATTCTTATTGAAATTTTAGATCTATTATCTTCTCCCAAGTTATAATTGCCAAAATTGATGATTTGCAAACATGAATTGTGCTTTACTTTTCTTGCTTTTGCCTGAGAGAGAAAAGTGAGAACTGGATGAGAAGCTAATAGTGAGGAATTGGAGTGTTTGTGTGTGGGATTAAGCTAGAGATAGTTAAAATCCACATTTTTAGTCCATTAAAGGTCAATTCTAGAAATAGCTAGTCCTTCCTCAAGCTTGTGCGGTTGATAACTTGAATTGACTTTGGGGTTTGAAAGAACCCAAGGCATAAACATTATTATGGTTGAAAAACAAGAAAATATGAATTATCCACCCCTATCCATGATAATTTTGAGTCTAAGGCATTAAAGAAATTTCCGATTTAGTTGTGATCTCACCTATAGAATGCCCCTAGCCATATCACTTGTGATTGCTTCAATTGGAATTTCCCCCAATTAGTCTTAGTTTAGAATTAGATAGTTATTTTCCTTTAATTTCCCCCAATTTTACTTTTCAAATGTTGAAGAATTATGCGTTCTAGTTTGAATTAGTTTATAACTCTTGAATTATCGACTCAATTCTCTGTGGGATTCGACCCCGACATCTGTCGGGATATTTGTTATGATACAACGACCATTTACACTCTTTCGTAAAAGAGGAGTGTAGTTTGGATGTTATAAAAAATGGTGTCGTTGCCGGGGAATTGAGTTGTGATAAGTCATTAGTTATTTATTGATTCGAACTAGTTTTGCATTTTTGTTTTAAATTTTGTTTTGCTTTTATTTTTATTTTTATTTTTGTTTTTGTTTGTTTGTAGTTGAATGATGGCATCAGGGAATGAAAGGGGGTTTGTTGGTGGCAACCCTTATTATGATGACCCATGTCCCTATTGTGGAGGACCACACTATTGGCAAGATTGCAAATATGCCCCTAGAAGGGAGATGAATCTACCTTCTCCTTCCTATGATGGGTATAGATTCACATTATGTGGTAGTCATGGGAGACATTAGGATGGATGCCCAAAAGGGGTCACTTCTCGTTATAGTGTCTATGATAGAAGTTGTGCTCCTAAGCTTGATAGGAATGAAGCCATGGAAAGTGAGGGAAGGAGAAATACATGTGGGCGCATGGAATCCATGCTCCAAAACTTTTTGGAGCAGGAGTCTAATGCGGAAAAGAAGGTTAACCCCTCCATGCCCACGGAATCATCAACTCCTTAAGAAGAAAGATGTAAAACTCTAAAAGAAGAAGTGGAGGAGACATTGAGGAGCATAACAAGAAGAAGTGAAGAATGGGGCATAGCTCAACTTGACTCGTGGGAGGAAGCTCAAAATGATGATGAAGAAGGAGTCAAGGTGAACTTAGAGGAAGTCATAGAGGTGTGTCAATCAACCAATATTGCAAAAACGCAAGATTCCAAAATTGAAGAAGTGACACTAGAGTCCCCAAGTGACATCCAACAAATCATGCTCAAGGACTCTAGTGCACTTGAAGAGGAGGATGTCAAGCAAGAAGCATGCTTGAAAGGGAGGCGACTTAGACTGCCCTCTTATCATTTTTCAACATTGAACTTGGTTGACAAAATGGAGACTGAGGAGACCAAGTCAATGGAGGAAGTTGAGGAGGAAGATCAAGGTGGATTTATCTTAGAGTATGCCATGCCAACAAGGCTAAAGCACCTCCCTCCTGTAAGGTCCAAGAAACAAAAGATGCAATATCCACTGCTTGGTCCCTTGATTCTTATACCACCACCCCTCAAGCAGAGTAGAAGATTGGATAAGAAGCTAGGGGTGCGATTCAAATGCTCAAAATGGAGAGAAAAGTGGTGAAGTTGAAGTCGTCGAGCCACGACGTTAACTAAGGCACTTCTTAGGAGGCAACCCAAGTGCTTTTACTTTTTATTCTTACTTTTCCTTTTGTTTTGTTTTACTTTATGTTGGTGTTGTCTTTGATTGTGTAGGTATGGAATGGGTATGAGATGTGATAAAGGTGAGAGAAGCCAAAATCAAATTGAGCAATTGGCGCTAAACCAGTGAAGTGCAAGTCCAAATGCGCGAAATGTAGATGTCAAACAGAAGGCCCAGAAAAAAATTGCTTAAGCAGTGGCACATCTGTGTTAGCCCGGTGAAATGCCAGTTCAAAGACACAAAACACCAGTCGAACTCCGGTCATGAGCAGAAGGCCTAAGGAGTTCTTTCACCTATTCCTTTCTTGCTTTGTTTTACCATTTGCATTGAGGACAATGCTTTATTTGTGTTAGGGGTGAAGTCTGAGTAGCCCACTTTCTAAGTGATGTATGATATGGCCTATGATAGATTGGGTGACATCATTCTTAAGGGAAAATCATCATTACTTGTTAGTAGCATCGCCTTTTTAGATAGTGATCTTTGAAAACACTCCAAGGGTTTTCTTGATACTATGATTCTTTCACAAGGAGCGATTTCTTTGTCTTTTCTTTTTATTGTCGAACCGGGTTGGAATTTCCTGATGATAGATTGAGAGACGACTTTCTTAAGGGAAAATGTCAAGTCTAGAGTTTTGTAGAGTCTGTTGTGCACTTGTTTGATGAGGTACCACCAACATTTCTTGCTTGCCATTGTGCATGAATTTTGAAAATAAAAGAGGGGTATCTAAATGAGAAAATAAGCACTCTCTTGTCATGAATTATATATTCCTTGCTTGGCTTTTGATTTGTAACTAGCTTGTTAAAATTCATCCTCTTAATGTGATGAAGGAAGTGTGTGAACTTCTTGGATTGTGATGCCTTGTGTGGTGAGGTTTTTGGATTAATTCTTGTGTATGCATGATTGTCTAGAACTTTCCCTAAGTGTGATTCAAGGAGAAATGATAGATGTGGATGCACTTAGAATATGATCTTAGGACCTCTTTTGTTAGACACTTCACCCAAAATGACCTCCTTGAACATTAATCTTTGATAGACAATGTTTGAGCGTTGGACCCTTTCTTTGGAAATCACATTACAAGCCTAATGACCATTTTTAATCCTTCTTTTTGGAACCCATCCTCCCTAATTGATAGTGATAAAATAACAAAAAAATAAGGCGTGAAGCCCATGAAATTGGGAGAGATAAAGAGATGAATGAGAAATGAGGCAAAAGCCTAAGTTTGGGGATTTGCAAGAGTAGGGGGGAAATGAAGGCTTCAATGTGAGGTAGCACCAAAATTGTGATGAGATGAATGAATCGATGGGTTGAAAGACCTAGAATCATCAAAAGAGAAAGAATAAGTTAATAGGTGCTATTTCTTGCATAGATAAGGCTAAATGTGAAATTCATAGATGTTATAAGGATGGCTCATGTTACACAAAAGATGAAGATGATGAACAAGGAGAAATAAGGTGGAGTGGTCTAAATAAGGTGATGGGATGTTACAAGCGTTTGTAAAGGCATAAGGAGGCTTTAGTCACTAAAGCTAAACATTTATCCTACCTTTACCCCTAGCCTTCATTATGACCCGCAAGTCCTAAGTGATTTTGAGTGTAGAAACACTACATTAGCGGAGAGATACATGAAGGGAAAGCCTATGGGTCAACTTGTATGCACTTGAATTTCTTTGTGAGAGTGAGTGGCCTTTGTCCTATTTTATAATCCCTTTGTGTGAAATGCTCAAAAATGTGTGGGATTCTCTCTTCTTGTGAGTGGCATCATTTTCTTAGGGTACGTGCTTAAAATTGTTTTCAAAAGAGGGGTATGATTAAGGCAAGTGGGTAGAAAACTTTAAGGCAAGCTTTGAATGTGAATTGTCAGTGACTTGAGATGCTCTTTGAACTTGTTTTGAGGAACTATGTCTCTTGTTTGAATGAAATGAATGCATGCAAGATATATTTAATGATTGTGGTTACCTAGTGAAGCTTGTGCAACATAGTTTGAGTCTTTTATTTTTCTTGAGTTGGTGTATAATATTTGGGTTGTCTTAAGGCTTGATGATTTTATTTACAACTACCATAATGCTCTAAGCTTTAGCAATGTTCCCTTGTGCAAGAATGCCTTGATTGGCCCTTGATGCAAAAACTCATATATATATATAGCATGTTGTTCATTTGCTCAATTGTAAAGAAATTCATTACTTGAGGACAAGCAATGGTTCAAGTTTGGGGTTTGATGAGTTGAAAATTTACCAACTCATTAGGCTCCTAAGCATGAGTTTTTTGCCTAATTTTCGAGTCATTTATGTAGATTTTATGCCCTTTATTTTGAATTCTTTTTAAGTACTTCACGTGAGTAGAGAAAGCATGAAATCAAGAAAAACACATGGAGTTTGAGATGAAATTTGATGAGTTAGCATATGAAGGAGAGGGGCCAAAGATAATGGAAGATTTGAGATCAAGAGGTGCAAAGACATGCTTTGAATCGGATAAATGTGGATCTGGAAGGGTGAAACACGGGTGAAACGCCGAAGCTACTACCCATACCAGCTAAAAAACCTGCCCTTCACGGAATGGCATCGGCTAAACGCCCATTGAACCACCGGTTCCCCCTTCCAGGACATTGTTTTCAACTGGCTAAAGTTTGGTGCTCCACGGATTGCCACCGGTGAAATACCGGTTTCTCACCGGAGAGGCCGTATAATGAAGGGTAAAAGGGTCAAAAAAGGTCTCCAAAGCATCTATAATCTTCAAGGGCATTTGGGGAAAGTTGTACACAAGAAAGTACAGATATCTACATAAACTTCATTGTACACTATTCATCTAGACTTCATCTTCTTCATAGAATTTTTAGGAGAATCTTTTCTCCATAGATTTGTAGAGCTAGGTAGTACTTTTATTCTTCTTTTTATTTATCCCATTTTTGGGGAAATTTCACCATTGTTGTAAAGCTTGTGAAGCTAATGTGATAAATGTGAGGGGAACTCTCTTGGTATCTTTTTTCTACCTTTAAGTATGATTTACTAATTTGCTAGCTAGAGGTATATTCATGGTGGGTTTGTTAATTTGATTGGGTTTTGATAAATTTCTCTTGGATTCTTATTGAAATTATAGATCTATTATCTTCTCCCAAGTTATAATTGCCAAAATTGATGATTTGCAAACATGAATTGTGTTTTACTTTTCTTGCTTTTGCTTGAGAGAGAAAAGAGAGAATTGGGTGAGAAGATAATAGTGAGGAATTGGAGTGTTCATGTGTAGGATTAATCTAGAGATAGTTAAAACCTACACTTTCAGTCCATTAAAGGTCAAGGATAGAAATAGCTAGTCCTTCCTCAAGCTTGTGCGGTTGATAACTTGAATTGGCTTTGGGGTTTGAAAGAACCCAAGGCATAAACATTCTTATGGTTGAAAAACAAGAAAATGTGAATTATCCACCGCTATCCATGATAATTTTGAGTCTAAGGCATTAAATAAATTTCTGATTTAGTTGTGATCTCACCTATAGAATGCCCCTAGCCATATCACTTGTGATTGCTTCAATTGGAATTTCCCCCAATTAGTATTAGTTTAGAATTAGATAGTTATGTTCCTTTAATTTCCCCCAATATTACTTTTCAAATGTTGAACAATTATGCATTGTAGTTTGAATTAGTTTATAACTCTTGAATTATCGACTCAATTCTCTATGGGATTCGACCCCGATATCTGTTGGGATATTTGTTTTGATACAACGACCGTTTACACTCTTTCATAAAAGAGGAATGTAGTTTGGACATTATCAGTACCACAACTCATATGAGGATGTCCCTTGAAAACAAATATTATGTATTTTTCCATGACTCATGGTACGACGTGTAAGTCGATTCCACGAGTCGTAGGACGGATCGTACTGTCACTTTTGGACTTAATCCTTTTGAGAATCTTGGTACGATTATTAGGTACGACTCGTAGAAGGATTCTACGAGTGGTACTAGGTTTTTTTTCTCATGGTTTTTATACGTTTGTCTTGGACAGTCCCAACGAGCCATCCTACGAGTCATAGTGTGAAACCACGAGTCGTAGAAAGGCTTGTGAAGCCTCTCCTTGCCTTATTTTTGATTCAGTTTGCAGGTTATCTTGATTTTGTGTTGGGTACTCAGAATTCCCCAAGTCCAGGCATGCATTCGTCAAGTTTTAACAGTTACCTATTCCTACCATTTTTACTCACAACCCGTAACTCAATGCTTATCAGTTCATGAGCAATTTTAACATGTTAAATCCTTACCCAATCACAAATTAACTTGTTCACATCACTGGCCATGGTCTTATTGAGTTTTTTATGCATTTAGAGGACTCCCAAGGATTAGTAAAGTTAGCTCAAGCACAACAGGTCTTTTTATTCAATTCAAAGCATAACACTTACTTGAATGATGTGCAACGCTGCTTACTTTGAATGGAAGTCGGAAACTAGGGTTGGAGTTAAAATTCATGGTGTTATTTGAGAAAAAAGCTTGCTCAATTGATCTTAATTTTGAGTTAAGGGTGTGAGGGTAGTCGTGAGTTCTATTCATGAATTTGGTTTTGAGTGCGTGGGAGAAGGGTATGGTTTGTTTGAAGTTTAAATAGGTTGTAGGGAAAATTTGAAAAAAATCTGGGCTGAGTCGGGTAATCTTAAGCTTTTTGACCAGTCACGACTCGTACCACGAGTCGTAGGAAGGGCCTACGACTCATCCCTAGGACTCGTAACAGAGAGGTTGATAAAACATCCTTGTGGACCTATGAGTACATCTTACGACTCGTACTATACAGGTATGACCCGTACTATGACTCGTAGGTCTCTTCTTACTTTGAGGTCCATGCCTTGCATAATTCATAACCACAGTGAGTACTACGACCCGCACAATGATATTACGAGTCGTAGGACCAACCGTACCCTGAACTCATGCATTGAGATACATCTCTGCTTCTCACCACGACTAGCACTATGGTCCGTACAATCCTCTTACAAGTCTTACTAAGAAACGTAGCACTAGTCTATTCAAAAATTCTTCTTCCACCTGTTTTTGTTTCCCCTGCACACTAAACACTCATAAGTCAATAAACTTGGGTTGCCTCCCAAGAAGCGCTTGATTTAATATCGCAGCATGACGCAGATGGTTCGGTTACTCAAAATTCACCAGACCACCACATGGGTTGCCTCCCAAGAAATGCCTAATTTAACATCATGGCACGATGCAAGTTTCTTGACTACTCAGACTTTGTCAAGGATCTCGGAATCATCCTCTATTGCTGAGCCAACTCTATACTCCTTTGGTTTCTTCATTACGGGCAGATATTGAAGGTGACCTCTTCTTTATTGAATCTGAATTTCAACTAGCCAGCCTCCACCTCTACTGAAGCCCTCCTAGTGGCAAGGAATAGTCACCCCAAAATGATGGGGACCTCAAAATCAACCTCACAATCAAGGATCACAAAGTTCGCTGGGAATATAAATCTATCCACTTTAACAAGCACATCAAAAAGGATCCCCACAAGCTTTTTTACAGTTCAGTCAGCCATCAATAGTTGCATAGTAGTCGATGCGGGGGCTCCCAAGTCCAGCTCTTAAACATAGCTAACGGCATCATATTGATGCTTTCTCCCAAGTCGCAGAGTGCCCTCGCAAACTCAACATCACTAATTGTACATGGAATGGTGAAGGCACCTGGATCTTCCTTCTTCTGGGCAAAGACCTATGAGGCTATAGAGATACAATGATTCACATTATCCACAGGCTCATAGATGACAGACCTCTCGTAACAAGGTTTTTCATAAACTTAGTGTGTCTCGACATCTGTTCCAATGCCTCGACCAACGGTATGTTTACAGATAATTTTTTAGAATTGACAGGAATTTCTGAAACTTACCATTCTCCGCATTCTTCTTCATTCTTTGAGGGAACGGTGGCGGTGGTCGTGGAATAGCCTTGTAACTCTGTCTCCTTATTCAGCCTCAGGCCCCTTTTCAACAACTGGGGCCTCAGTCAACTCAGCATCCGCATTATGCTCATTCTCAGCAACCTCACCCTCATCCTCATCATCGATTATGCTTTCTTTCTTCCTTTGAAGCTCAACTACAACCAGCAGAGGGGGATCAACCATGGTATTTCCACTACTAGTCATCACAGCCATGCAGTGACCGTCATTTTATGGATTCTGGATTGTGCTGCTAGGTAGTGTACCCTTTTTCCTAGGGTTCATGGATGCCGACAGTTTCCCTAGCTGTTGTACAATCTCTTTCATAGCCGTAGCATGTGACTCAACTTTCTGGCCCTTGCTCGATTGATCACTACGGATTTCTTTCAGTTGATCATCTGTGGACCTCACCTTCTTTAGCATCTCAGCCATCATGCTCTCCAACTTTGACTGTCCAACCTCCCCCTCATGTGCATTCAGAGGCACGTAAAATCCTGCTCGGTCGCTGCAGTAACCGTCATTCCTTCTCCAATCTCCCTCGTGCTCATGACCTCGGCTTCTGCCTCTACACCCATTCCGGCTGTAATTGTATTTGTATTGATTTCGACCTTGGTTTACAGAACCTTGGCCAAGTTTCTTGTCCAGACCCTTGGGCATTGGCTTGAAAACCCGCCACCTGGTTGTCCAAAAAGTTTGCCTCCTCCTCGAAATCTGAGTGTTTAGACCCTGGCTCCTGTCCCTGTGTCCCTACTGCATTAACTTTTATGGCTCCAAAGTCCATGATATGCTTCATGAGCAGGTCTAATGATGTGCGAATATGAGCCAATTCCTAGTCACATTCTTCCTCCTTCCTTCATTAGTCTGCAGTCAAACCAACAACATATGTACCAACCGCTGCTTCCGCTTCACAGGTGTTCCATGCTCTATTTGTTTCGGTCACTCTATCTAGAATAGTAGCAACTTGCTTCTAGGTATGGCTCATCAGTGCTCCTCCTGCCACTGTGTCTACTATAGCTTTAGTACTATTATTCAATTATCTATAAAAAATAGCTATCATCAGGGATTTTATGGTTCGGGTACTTGGTCAACTTCTTCTTGAACCTCAACCAGGTTTCATGAAGTGCCTCAGTCTTCAGCTATTGGAAATTATAAATTTTATCCTTAAGCTACAGCATCTTGGAGGGTGGAAAGAATCTCTCTAGAAAAGGTTGCTTGAGCTCCCTCCAGTTCGTAATGGAGTCGTTGGGCAACTCCGATAACCATAAAGTGGCCTCCCTAGATAGAGAAAAGGGGAAGAGTCTTAGCCTTATAGCATCCTGGCTTACTCCAGGCAACCTGTATGGCTTGCATATTCCTACAAAGTTCATTAGATGCAGGTTGGCATCATCAGCTGCGTGACCACTAAACACCCTTTTCATGTTCAATTATTGGATCATGGTGCTAGTGATGTCAAATTTTTCCCAAGCAGGAGATGGTGGTGGTACAATAGCTCCGATTGATGCAACTTCATCAATGTCCGGGTCATCCTCATCGAAGAATTGAGGGGCATATCTTTGGCCTCTGTTGCCCCTTCCATGACGACCAGCATTGACAACCTTATCTCGAGCATCCTCCACATCCTGAAGTGTAGCTTTCCTAGCTAGCTCGGCTTGCCTAGCTTCTTCAGCAATATGGGCATCTCACTGTTCTTAGTTCTTCATCCTTCACAGTGTTCTTTCGAGTTTGAGATCCAAAGGAATCAGGGGGTTTTCACTCCGACAAATACTTGGCATTCACCAAGCGACAACCTGTGGATATCCAAAAATAAAAAGAAAATGTAATTCAGGAAATAACAACCAAAAATTAAATACAAGCAATTAATCTAATATTAGTCATATACCCCGGCAACGGCATCACTTTTTGATAATACTCAGACTCATACTTCCTGACAAAGTATGAAGCAGACGTTGTCAATAAAGAACCCAACAAAGAGGTTGGGGTCGAATCCAAGGGAATAAGATAAGATCTAGACTAATGTCGGTACTTAAACTTGTTGGTAAGTTATCTCCAAATTGGAGATTTCAAAGAAAAACAATATTAAAATAAGATTATAATTGTGGTTGTTATCAAGATTTGCAAATAACTAGGGTAAGTGTTTCTCATGGGTTCATAACTACTTCATGTATACACACGTGATCAATCCTAATGTTTACTTGTAGAACTGATAACTAGGGTTCTGTCACGCCTCGCCTTGGGGGGTATGACTGGAACCTGGTGCCCTAGTAGGACCTGGACTGCTAACTGGTGAGCCTAAGCACATCTGGTGCCTGGCTAGCTCTATCTCATATTTTTGGAAACAACGGGCTATATAGCATCTGTCATCTGACCTCCGACAGTGGGCTGTATTTTTGCATATGATTTCGTAACAGAGACATACTTATAAAGGGAACCTATACGGGCCGATAAGGCCACCATGCTGTCTAGTCATCTGTGACTCAATAAAAGAATACTGGATATCTACGTGACCGGAAGGTCACCACTACTATCGAATTATGGCCCCACACGGACAACACAATCGAAATGCTAAACAACTAAACAAACGCACGGCCTCACACACGACCGGTACAACTAACCCACGAGGAGATGTATATATACAATCTGCAAGCCTCTATGAGTATTGATAAAATGGTCGAGACGGGGCCAGCCACCATACTATACAATAAAAAGAAAATGAACTACACCTCTGAATATCAAGCTCAGGATGACGGGAGTGATGACTCTATGAGCGAGGCTGGAATCACAGGGATCGCCTTCTCGTCTGTAGTACTGCCGGGCAAGTAATGCAGCGCCCCAATGGGCGTCAGTACCACTAGTGCAGTATGCAAAAATGGCGAATACAACTGAATATGAATAAAATAAATAGCAACTACCGAATAGCGAGGGAAATAAGCCGAATCTGTAAACCGTGTAAGGCCCAAATGAGACTTTCTGTCTTGTGAGCTCAAAGGGCGAGACGTACACAGCCAGGCTGGCGATCTACTGTCTATTATATAATATATAACATATAAATACATATATATAGCAAGCAAGAACCAATACCAACCCCCATAAGCGGATGGTGCCAACCCGATCAAACAATCCTATATACCCCTACCGGGTCAAAACCAACCAAAAATAAGTCACTCCGCTCATCTACTAACTACGAGCACCTCTATCGGCCCCCTGGGTCTCCGGCTTTCGGGCTATGGCCTCGATATAAATAAGCGTATGCAGTCGAGAGGACTCACATCTTAATATCTGTAGCATGTTGTATGCGAAATCGTTCTTGGGCGCATGCGCACAACGGGTAAACTGTACTACTGTGCTGATCAGCCTGATATGGGAAAGCTTCATCCATCTTCGTCCCACGGGGACGGCATGCACCTTGGAGTAGCGTATACCCACCCACTCGGTGGGCGACACGATTACCAACCCGGGGCGCGAGGACGCTCAAGGGTGCCCTCACGACACAATCAAGTCTCAACAATCCAATAAACACATATATAGCAAGCATGTTTAAACTTAAAATACTATCATTATTATGATTTCTTATTACGAACTCTTTACGTGTTATGTTAATTCTCATCTTGCTTTATCTTGAATCTAGGATCTTTATCTAACTACATGGCTAATGTAGCCAAGATACTATCATTGTATATGGCTATATTGTAGCAAGATATCATCTGGCTTGTATGGCTATACGTAGCCAAATACTATACGTCGATTTTACTTTACTAACTTTTTTAATTATATATCATATTATTCCTAAAACACATGCTTGCTAAACACGTGTCTGAGCTATACTGAGTCTAAAATGATAACTCGCCATTTGTGTCGCTTTACTAACTTTCGGACTGAATACGATAACAACGTAAAATAGGTTTCTTGAATGTTTGCATAAAACTCAATATTCAACTCAGGAGATTACGGAGTCTCTTGTATTATAATAGGCTTAAATTACTAACTTGCCGAGGAAACTGATTTACATACCTTAACCTCGGGTTATCCGACTAACGGACGAAGCTCGGTCGTCTCCACTATTTCTCCCAACTGCATTCACATATATGTCAATTAGAACCAAATACACCAATGAGAAAGAAAAGCGTCACTTCGATATATTTATAGCCCAAACTTTGGCTTATCGAAGACGATCGAAAACTTGTTATTTCTCGAAAGTCCGGAAGGGAGAAATATTCACTTTAGGCTAGGAGCACATTGACAATAATTTAGAGCAATTCCAACAAATTTATCTCGGCGGGCTTACGATTCGCCGGCCGAATTTCCGCGAAACTAAACGGTAGAATGCTCCTTCTTGCTAAATACCTCGATGCTCTGAGATTAATACGAGTTTGGACCGCGTTTGGCGGCGTAATCGGATGAATATTAGTAGGAAGTCTTCGTTTTCCCCTTCTCTCTTATTACTCTCTGTTTTCTATTGGAAATTATAAGGAAATTTTAAAAAAAAACCGAAGTTGGGGCTTATATATAATTGGGACTTATAAGTGCATTCTGGAATACGATTTACAAGTCGCATTTTGCCTTACGACGCGCCGACTTAGCGCTTGTCGATCTTTCCCGAGGCCTTTTTCTAGCATGTATGGCATTCTAAAACTCTTAACCAACATGCGAATAGGCCATCTACATGTTAAAAATTTACGATTAACATTCTCCCCCACTTAGAGCATTTGTCCTCGAATGTAAACGCATCTATAGGTATTCCCAATTTACTCAACTTGTTTCTAGAAAATTTTGGCAGAGTTTCCCCTGTAATATGGACTATCCCAAAAACCTGAAATGCAGAAAAGTCCAATACAGGTACTCCACACAATACTATAGTATTCATATGAAGATTAAATCGATCATCTCATTTATGCACATATACTATAGGGCCTTGCCTTAAAATAACAATACTAGCATCTTGTTGCACGACTAGGCTTGGAACAAGTGAGGATATCTGGTTTCATATCTTCCTCCGCCTCCCAAGTCATCTCCTCTCGGTTCCTGTTACGCCCACGGTACTTGCGAGACATAATATCTTTAGTTCTTAATCAGAATAAATCCAAGATAGCCTCTTGGAACTTCTTCATAGGCCAGCTCTTAGGTAACTTGGATATCCTGGACTGGGACTGTTTTCAGATGGGTCTCCTATGCATTTCCTCGGCATAGATACGTGAAAATTTGGATGACAGTTCCTAGTGCAGGCAAGTTCAGCTCGTATGCCCTTGGCCTATCCTTCGACGAATCTGATAAGATTGACAAATCTTGGTGAGCTTACCCTTTTTGCAAGATCTCATCACCCCTTTCATCGGAGATACTTTCGAAATACCCGGTCATTTATCTCAAATTCCAGGTCTCTCGCCGCACATCGGCATACGATTTCGCGGCTCTGCTGTGCATTCAGTGGCGTTCTCTAATAAGCTTTAGCTTCTCCTCTAAGCGTTGAATGATATGCAGCTAGATGAATGCGACTCTCCACTTCAAACCAGCCAGCCGATACGTATTTTCGCCGTATAATGCCTCGAAGGGCGCCATCTGGAAAATTTGGCGATAGCTATTATTATAAGCAAACTCAATAAACGGAAAATGCTCACCAACCACCTCCAAATCACTTTTACGCTGTAGCATGTCCTAGAGCGTACGAATAGTGCGTTCGGCATGCCCCATCCGTACCGGGGTGGAATGCTTTGTGCTCAAATTAATCTGCAATCCCGGACAACTGCAAGAAACGGCTGCCAAAATCTAGTTGTAAATTGGCTCCTACGTAAAATAATGAATGCGGCACTCAGGTGTAATCTAACTATTTCTACGATATACAATTCGGCAATCATAAGTGAGAAAGTAGCTTTCGGCGAAATGGTGATTTTGTCGGCTTTGTCAACTATCACCCCAAATGGAATCGTGTCTATATGCAGTGCAGGGTAATCCTGCTACAAAATCCATGTTTACTACTTCCCATTTCAGGCACAACTATGTCCTTAGTTAACCCACACAGTTTTACGGCGTTCCGCTTTTACACAGTGGAAGTTAGGACACCAGGCTACAAATTCGGCAATTTCTCTTTTCATACTGGCCACCAGTAGTTCTCCTTGATATCATGGTACATTTTTGTTGCGTTGGGGTGGAGAAAATAGCGAGCGCAATGTAACTCGTTCATAATCGGCCCGTGAACTGAAATATCTAGAACACGGAGGCGGCCTTTACATCGCGGCATTTCATCCTCGGTTAATACGGAAATCTAGCGCTTTCCCTTGCTGGATTCTGTCCTTAAGCTGGACCCAGTTAGGGTCCTCATATTACCCGTTCTTGCCTCCACAACTAATGACGACACGGCGGTGTCCTGAATTACCGCGTTGTTGTCCTTCATTTGTTACACGAACGGCTAATTGACTAATTGGTGTATTTCTGGATAATTCCCGTTGTTCGGCTACAAGTACGCCAAACTCCCATATATTTATGGCTAAGGGCGTTTGTTACTACGGTATCTCTTCTTGATTGATACAAAATAGTCATATTTAGAGAACTTGGCATATAATTGGCGGTCGTACGGCTTATTATGCCGGAGAAATCAACAGGTATCCACCGGTATAGCTAGAGCTTATACGGCCTTTTGGGCTGCGTACCAAGGCTATTTAATGTGGGATAACCTAAGACATCTGCTGCACCTTGTGCCTTTGCTCCGTCGAGAGGATCCTGATAGCCAGTCATGATCTCCTAATAATCGACTAAATAACCTTGCATAAACTGATAGGCTGGGTTGAATGACCCGAATACTGTGATAGTCTAACAATGCCCTAAATGTTCTCCTCGAGCATCTGTAGCTCATGCATAAGCTGGAGTTGTGGGCATGCTTGTTATTCTACTTTGAACAAGCATAAGTAGGCTTAATCGGACTTACTCTTAGGCGATCAATCTGCGGATCTTCACGGGGAGTCACGGTCTACTTGTCTTAGTAAACCTTTGTGCTAGCGGTACTACCAATTTCTTACGCCTTGTGCGTACCCATAGTTATATTGCTGTTTAGGAAATTCTCGGTCTTCGGGCCATTCGTAAGGCGGTCTTACGCTGGGGCTCACATATTTGAGTATCTTACGAGAACCGGTGATACTAGTTTGTCATGACTATTGATGTGGACCCTTTCTTGGGGTGCCGCAGACTTTACTGTTGGGATGGTTGGCCGACTTGCGGGGTGTTCACGTAATAGCTGCTAGGTTGACTAGTGACTCACCTCTGAGAATTTGGAAAAACGGTATCTGGCAAGCAACATCTTGGAAAATAATTACGGTATTACTAACCTACGAAGTATGCCTATTCGGCCTCTAATTAAGGTTCTGGCACATGCAATCTTATTCTGCTGATCTCTAGGGATGCTTCCTGCTAATACAGGCACTTGATTGGTCGTTAGAAATAGTCCCTATTTGCGCCCTTATCATCTAACCACCTAATTGGGCTACTAACTCTTGTAAGCTTCCAAAGCCTAGATGCGGCAACAAACATATAGTCATTAACTCAATAAGGCGAGAACTAAGAAAGTTTCTATGGCTTCATACGTGAATCACACCCATACCCTCTTCTTGTGAGGGTCTAACATACGATCTGTATACTTCTGGCATTAATCAGTCGAGTGATTGTAACCCTATTGGCAGCTGCTCATGACATATTTGTTATACGGCACATATATATATATGAACAACTACGTACAATACATGCGGTCGTAGTGATACGTAATCTCTTACATGCTTTGCTAGAATTTCATGTATGCACAGGATATACCGCTTCTATGGTCTAATGATCCCTCCTGCCCTCTCTTATCATTTCATTGGGTTTCATCCCGTGCAGGAAGTAACAAACATATACACTTTAGTTATGATTACTTGTTGTTTGCAATTCGCCACTCTTGCAATGTGGGGTCAACGACCGAATCTTGTGATCTTACTTGGAATTATATTGAGAGCCACGGCGTCTGCTTTGGGCCTTATCTCTAGGCCACATAGATTAGAGTCTGTGTCGCGGTTTCTTAGCTTCTCCGTGGCGGACATACCGCGGCATTACGAGCTGCAATCTTTTGTCTGCGCGTAGGTCCGAGGCTTAGTCCTTAACACACGATATTCTATCAATTTGGGAGTGATTCTAATTTCCCCACAAAATCTGGCCATTCTCTTCTTCCCCTTATCTTACTTAAGTGAACTTTGGGGTTCAAGGTACACTGCCTTTCATTGTCAACAAGATTGCGGTCAAGTCTCGGCTCATTACCTCTTCGACATTCGGACCATCGATTCGCAAGACCTCCCTATCTTTCGGTATCTGGCAAAACCATAACTATTATCTTGTAGGTATGTCTTGCTCTTGTTAGCGTATTATGGAGGACTTGGCCTTTTCGACTCGAACTTGACTGACACTGGCGTTCAGCTGCGACGAGGTCTTTTACACACCTTCGAGTAAGCTAGCATTCTTACTTGCTCTTCGGCTTATTACCGTGAGGGTCTACGCACAACTTACGTAATCATAGGGCTCTTTATGCTCTCTAACACTTCTTTTGGAATCAATCGATCCGTCTTCACTTACCTTGATTTGGGCAACCTCACCTCAATTCTTATGCCCCTTTCTTTGTCTTTTGAAATCAAAATCAAGAGGTGGGAATAGCCTTTTCTTATTGCAACAAAACGGAAACATGGCCCATGCCACATCCGAAAAGGTGGATATGGGAATCTACATTTCCCTCTCTTTCTACACTTATCGATAATCTGGTATTGTCTGTATTCTTAATCGAATCTTATATGTCTAACAAATAAATCAACTCGTATGTACGTTATGCTTATAACTTCCTATTCGGAGATTATAAGAGGAACATAAGAATGAGTAAAATTAAGGTATGTGGAGACCTTGTGTTTACACTCTCAACTATTTGTAGTTACCCTTTAAGCGGATTTGGTGTCCTCTTTTGCTACTATATCCAATCTTACGCTGTGATAGGGTGTTCTTTGATGTTTGTCTTTGTATCGTAACCAAAGAATATGATAAGTTTTAGGGACTCAACCCTATCTTTTGTACCGCTCTATAGCACGGCGGAATGAGAAGAAAGAGTAACCATCCCTATCATGCCTTATGACCTCCTGCTTTATAGTATGTGGTGCACAACACATCCCATAGACAAGACTCTACTTAGCACGGCTTGGAAACTCACACAGGACACGGCACGCTCGTACAAAGTTTGTCACGCCCCGTAGAGGGTATGGCGCTTTGGTGCCCTAGTAGGACCTGGACTCTGCTGGTGAGCCCTAAGCACATCGGTGTCGGCTAGCTCTCTATCTCGAATTTAAGGAAACAACGGGCTATATAACGGCTGTAAACTCGGCCTCCGGCCAGCCAGGCCTATAGCCACACACATATGATTTCAGCTAACTAGGAACATACTTATAAAGAAGGGAACCTATACGGGCCGACAAGGCCACCATGCTGTCTAGTCATACGCTGACTCAACATAAGAATCTTGGATATCTACGTGACCGGCAAGGTCACCACTACTATCATATTATGGCCCCACACGGCCAACACAATCGAAAATGCCCTAACAACTAAACAAACGCACGGCCTCACACGGCCGGCACAACTAACCATAGGGAGATGTATATACAATGCATAAGCCTCTATGAGTATTGATAAAATGGTGAGACGGGGCCCCGACCTACCCATACTATACAATAAAGAAAATGAACAACACCTACGAATATCAAGCTCGGATGACGAGTGTGACTCTATGGTATTTGGAATCACGAGGGATCGCCTCCTCGTCTATGAGTACTACTTGAGCAAGTAATCACGGCGCCCCAATGGCGTCAGTGCACCGCTGATCTTGAGTATGCAAAGCTCTGGCCCAGACCTGGCCCCGAATATGAATAAAATAAATAGCAACTACGAATAGCGAGGAAATATTGAATCTGTAAACCGTATAGTGAATCGAGACTTTCACATCTTGTGATAGGCAGTGTACACAATAAGGCATGTGATCCACATGTCTATTATATAATATATAACATATAAATACATATATATAGCAAGCAAGAACCAATACCAACCCCATAAGCCGGATGGTGCCAACCAATCAAACAATCTAATACCCTACCCGGGTCCAAAACCAACCAAAAAATAAGTCACTCAGCTCATCTACTAACTCGAGCACCTCTATCGGCCCCCTGGGTCCTCGGCTCGGGCTATGGCCTCCGATACAAATAGCGTATGCAGTGCGAAGGACTCATGCTAATATCTGTAACTGTAAGCTGTATCTGAAATCTGTTCCACTGGGCGCATGCGCACAACGAGGTAAAGCGGCCACTATAATCTTCGTCGGCACGATATAGGGGAAGCTTCATCCATCTTCGTCCTGGGGACGGCATGCCCTCCCTTGGGTGGCATGCAGCCACCCACCCACTCGACAGGCGACACGATTACCAACCCGAGGCTGCGAGGACGCTCAAAGAGATTGCCCTCACGACACAATCAAGTCTCAACAATCAATAAACACATATATAGCAAGCATGTTTAAACTTAAAAATACTATCTATATTGTATTGAACTCTTTACGTGTTATGTTAATTCTCATGTTGCTTTATCTTGAATCACGGGATCTTTATCTAACTACATAGCTGTCTGTGGCCAAGGTACTATCTGACTGTATGGCTATACGTAGCCAAGATATCATCGGCCTTGTGGCTATACGTAGCCAAGATACTATACTGTCGATTTACTTTACTAACTTTTGTCTGAATATATATATATTATTCTAAAACATGCTTATAAACACGTCTTGGGCTATCTTTGAGTCTAAAATGATAACTTGCCATTTGGCGCCCGCTTTACTAACTTTCGGACTGAATACGATATAACAACGTAAAATAGGTTTCTTGAATGCAATAAACCGATATTCAACTCCGGGAATTCTATTACGGAGTTTCTTGTATTATAATAGGCTTAAATTACCCCAACTTGAAGCTGGCTTTACATGCCTTAACCTCGGGTTATCCGACTTACGGACGGCTGGTCAGTACTCCACTATTTCTCCCAACTGCATTCACATATATGTCAAGTTAGAACCATCTGCTTAATATTACGAAAGCGTCGCTTCACGATATATTTATAGCCCAAACTTTGACTTATCGAAAGACGATCGAAAACTTGTTATTTCTCGAAAGTCAGGAAAGGGAGAAATATTCCTTTAAGGCTAGGAGCACATTGACACTAATTTGGAGCAATTCCACTTACCTTAGCTCGGTATGACGATTCGCGGCCGGATTTCACGAAACTAAACCCGAGGAATGCTCCCTTCTTTGCCTAAATACCGCCGATATACGAGATTAATTCGAGTTTGGACTGCGTTTGGCGGCGTAATCGGACGAATATTAGTAGGAGATCTTCGTTTTCCCCTTCTCTCTTATTAATCTCTGTTTTCTAATGTAGGTAAAAAGGATTAATTTTACAAAAAAACCCAGTTGGGGGCTTATATATAATTGCGATTTACAAGTCGCATTCACGGAATAAATTTATAAGTACCATTCACGGAATACGATTTACAAGTCGCATTTTGCCTTGCTGACAGCGCCGACTTGGCGGTTATCCGATCTTTCCCAGGCCCTTTTCTAGCATGTATGGCATTCTAAACTCTTAACCAACATACTGAATAGGCCATCTACATGTCAGAATTTACGGGGGTGTAATAGGTTCATCCAAACATTTAGTTCATCCCTATTCGATGACTATACTCAATTACGGGTCAGGTCTCTGACGATTTCTTTCTAACCTTTATTACTTTGTCAAAAATTTAACTATCTTGCAACCACGGCTCAAGTTAATACAATGATCATAAAGACGAGGCTTTGTTGTAATTCCTCTTTCTAATCCCTCTCTACTTCTCTAGGTTCAAGAAAGTAAAAGAATTTGGGCAAGTCCTAATGTTGTACACCATTAAGAAACACTTAAAGATGAAGAGAATATGATATAAGCGTTTATCATTGGTTTTGAATCTTTTGTGCCATTCTATTTAATTAATCCATCATGGTCCCTAGCCCTATTGAGGTTTTAACCTCTCATTATTGTAAAATAATATTTTTGCATTCATAGACAAATACATAATTAAATATTTAAATAATAATTGAAAGAAAACCTGGTTCGAATATCAATAAAACAATCACCAAGAACAATTGATGAAATCAAGTGTTGATCCTAAATTGCTTCCAAGAATTTGATAAAAATTCACAAATAATACTTTTAACACGTCTCTCCTACCTTCTCTCTAGCTCCTCTACTAAAATAAAATATAAAAGGTATTTATACAGACATTAGAAACCTTTTTCCTAGGC
The DNA here is from genome assembly GCA_018107945.1 of Datura stramonium. NCBI lineage: Eukaryota > Viridiplantae > Streptophyta > Magnoliopsida > Solanales > Solanaceae > Datura > Datura stramonium. The sequence continues at coordinate 40,980 of JACEIK010002502.1, forward strand.
TAACATGGAATTTTTCATATCTAGCGCCGGCTTGACTCATGGCTGATCCTACAACCCATAGCGAGTTATGCGGAGTCGTACCTACCTCTCATACATCTTTGGCTGCTGCCAAATTTATCTAGCGTTTGGCAGGTAGTGCGGCTCGTCTGTGGTCCCTACCGAGTCGTACAATGCATCGTGGCTTGGCCACGAGAACTTTGACATCTATTGAAGTTTTCCATGAGTGTTGTGGTACACCTCGTACCTCCCTCCTATGACTCGTACTTGCTTATTGCATGTGAGAAGTTACGCAGGATTTTAAGAATCACTGAAGCTCACCACGGCTCATGGTATGGGTTGTAAATGGTTGTCACGGTCATGGGTTCCTTTCGTGCAGGGAGAGTTGCCTTGTGCAAATTTCTCTGAGATTTTCGACTCCAATTACAGGCTTGTACCATCTTAGTACGGCTCGTGCGAAATTTCGTACTTTGCCTTCTTCCTATTCCGGCCTTTTGATTTTCTGATTCTCAGTACGACTCGTACGATCAAGGTACCGACTCGTAATAAGACTTGTACTTAGCTGATTTTCTGTACTTTTATGTATCAATTTCACAATTTTGCTCCAACACCTATTTTCAACACTGAAAACAAAAGGAATAGTACCTCATATCCATATAAATATACCTAAGTCCATGCTATTTTTCTCGAGTTTAAGCATCGAAAGTGTTGTAAACTCACAGCACATCAAGCCTCAATAGTAATCTTAATCCCTCCTTTTGTGAGACCTCAAACTTATCGATCCAAAGTATTCTTAGGCACTTTGAGATTTGAAAGTAAAGGTCCATTGAAGTATAATGTTAAGGAAAAAAGAGAAAGTTGTGGTAAGAATAGAAAAGTGAGAAGAAGGGGTGCCTATAAAAATTGTGTTGTCTACTTGCTGCTAGGAAATTGAAAAAGAGAACTTTGATTGCCAAAATCCTTAGTGATTCTAAAAACTAGCAGTAAAGTAGTGAAAAATGAGGCATGAAAAGAAAAGAAAGGGTGAGTAGATGAAGCGTGAACAAAAAGGAGAATAGTGGTGGATAAGAAAAGTGAAATATGTCTTAAAAGTTCTTAGGATTGTAGTCACTATAAAACGAAATATCAATTCTACCCTCCCTTTAGCCAACATTACAGCCAAGAAAAGATCTTTGTGATCTTAATCTCTTGACAATTAGGTAGTCTAACGTACATGAAGGGCAAGCCTATGGTATGATTACATATGTGCATTATATCATTTTGTGATGTGAGTGTACCTTACTTGTGTTCTATGTCTTTACATTGATGAAATTGAGGAGGAACATCACTAAAGTAAAGGTACAAGAGGAATTTAATTCGGTACTACTTAGTGCATGTGTCACATTTAATCATGTTGGCCCTTTGTATTGATAAGTCCCAAACTTCAAGTTAGGGTCAGCCCTTGAACTTCAGAGAATTGCACTTCACAAACTTGGCGGGATGAGTGGCACCCCACGCTAGAGGTGTCTAGACTTAGAGAAATTTGGCGAACACTTTGGCGAGATGGGAGGCGGCGCGCCATACCATGTCCGGAGAGTTGGGTGTTGGAAATTTGAGGCTAAGTCTGTGGCGAGATATATGGGGGCGGTGCGCCAGGGTCATTCCGGGTTAGAAAATGCTGATTTTAAAGCCAAGTTTTGAAGGGCGAAGCAGCTGTTGAAAGGCTCATCTATAAATAGAGGTCTTAGAGTCGTTTGTTAGCGGCTTTTGACATCTTGGAAGCAGTCTTTAATTTTTTATATTCCGTAGTTCATTTATAAGCTTGTAAGCCGTTTGGAAGGAAGGCACAGTTCTACAACTAGATTTTCTCTTCTTTACATCGTATTTTTGTATGATGATGATTAAATATTTATTTTTCCGCTTGGCTATGAGTGGCTAAACTTATATTCTAGGATTTTGGCCATGGTAAATGGTTGATTGTTTGAAATACTAATTAAATTTGGTGTTGATTCTTCATTAATGGTTGTTTGTATTTATTTGTGTAAATCTATATTTATGAGATTGATCACTTTATAAATTTCTGTTAAGCCCGATTGAACTTGGGAAAGAGAATCGGAAAGTTAAAAATAAATACAAAATGGGAATCCAAATACCCATGAACTCATTAGTGATAAGATTGAAGTTGTTGTTGAGGATTAGGAATATGCCCTTGACCCCTTTTAGTTGAAATACAAGTAGGCATAATCGTTGTTTCATTGTTCTCCTACGACCATAGGGATATAAGCGTTAGGGTTCGTGAAATTGTTCTTGGATGCTAGGGATAGTGGCAAGAAATAGGATTGTAACTTGCAACTATCAACCATAGGAAGAATCCTTGCCGAGTTTAATTATGTCTTGAAAACTCAACTTGAAACCAACCAAGTGTCATTGTCCTAGTCTTTCGCCATCATCGAAATACAATCAAGCTTACAATTGTTTTTAGTTAATATACATTTGAAGTTTTATTAGTTTAATTTTCCAAACCAATCAATATTCGTTTAACTGTTTGGTAGATTAATGAAATTAAAGTGACAACCTTATTACGATTAAATTAGCAGAAGTCCCTTGGAGTACGATATCCAGGACTTCAAAATCCTATATTACTTGAAGACCACGTGCGCTTGCGTGCGGCGGCGACATCAAACCATTTGTAGTTCTAGATTGAGTATGCCGATCAGACTACGTTCGAGTCATGACAAGTTGAGATAGACTCTATACAGGTACAACTATTGCTCAACTCTGGTAATACAATGCACTCAAAAATACTCTACGATTGCATGTCCTTGATAACTTTCTTTGAATAAAACTTTAATTGCAACATGTATGGGGGCAAGCTTTTTGACATATTGACTAGCTAGTTTGAAATTGGAATCAGCAACAGCACAAGGTATCCCACAAATTTTGATACAATCACCACAATGCATGTTGGATATGTTGAATGCAGAAAAAGTGGAAATTTCCTGTCGACGTTAGATATCTATTATCGCAGACACAAATCTTCCTCCACTGCGTACTACTAACTATTTTGATGATGTAAATATCTCTAGCAGTATTGTACTGAATGCTCATGATATTAACAGTGGTTCTATTTTAATGGCTGAGCCATCATACAATAGCTAGGATGTTATATATATACACACTTATTACCTCCTGTTTATTAAAAGAAATAATAATAATAAATAAATAAGATGCCGTGGAGGAAGTAATAAGATCGGGCCCACATTTTCTCAAGATTGAGAGAAGGGTGGGAAGCGCGTGATTGCACCGCCAAATTAAAAGGACAAAAATGTAGATGTCAGTGGGCCCAAAAGAGTGCTTTAAGTGGCAATGTAAGCCGTCCGTCTCTCCGCCATAATCCAATCGAACGGCAAATGTGAGGGGTCAAAGACTCAGCACTGGTCTCTTTGACCGCCAAGAAATATAAAAAGAAACCATCTTTTTCACAAAAAGAAAACAATATTATTATTACACTATTGCTGTTGCTATTACTAATAATTTTGCAAACTTTGACTGGGGCTCTCACTTTAATCGAGGGCTCCTCTTGCTTGAATTTCGAGGTACTTTTTCTTTAATAGCACCATTTATTGACAATTATGCCCCTACCTTTTCATTTTGACGATTTCTTAAAAAGTCGTTTTGATTATAAAGTATTTTTGCCTTTATTTTAAAATATAAATATTTATTTATAAAATTTAAAATTTGAAAAATTAAAAAAGACAAAATTCAAGTTGAATTTGAAAATAATAATATAAGTAAAAAAATTAAAAAAATTAAAAAAATTAAAAATATTTTTAATTAAATTTATAATTATTAATTTTTGAATGAGTTTTTAATAACTTTTAATAGTTTTTTAATAAAATAAAAATATTTGAAATGGCCAAGCATACCCGTATCTCTTCCAATCAATTTTAGTGGTACAGGTACCTAAATTATCCAAAACATTGACAAACAATTCATTTGAAATTATCAGTCATTATAAAGAGTTAGTAAAGTTATTTAAATTGAACTAACGACATGTTATTGAATGAAGTTAATATTTTCTCCGTTTCAAAATAAATAATATTTTTAATTTAGTACAATCCGCCAAAAATTATAATTCTTATAAAGTAAAATGTATTTTTTATTCACCCTATTAATAAATATCTTGAAAAATCTAATTCTTTAGTATTTTAATTATGTAAACTCTCTATTTAAATAAGGTTAAAATATTATGGGTTAAAAATAGTTTAAAAATAAAAAAACAACTCAAAAGTTTTAATTAATTAAAATTAAAAAATTAAAATACACAAATAAATATTTAAGTTGTCAATTTATAATATTAAGTTATTTATTAAAAAAATACAAATAAAATATTATTAATTTTTTATATTTATTAATTAATCTTGAACAAACTAAGCTAAATGTGTTTTCAATAATAACCTTGACATTGAGTTCTACGCAAACTTTAATTTTCTTTAAGGGCAATCATTCGACATTTTTCTTTGTTTCATTTTTCATATTTTATTATTATTTTCTTTCCTCTTAATAATTGTTTTCATTTCTATATTTTTCAATTTTCTCATATCTGATTGGTTTAAATATTTTTATATTTTTAAAATTACCTTATTTTCCGTTAATTTAAGAAAAATGATTTTTCAATTAAAAATAGAAAAAATATTTTCCTAAATTCTCTTTTAACTTTCCACCACCCTATCCCTAATCCACCCAAACGTCACGACCTCTATCCCTCAACCTTCCCACACCTCGTGTGACTCAACCGCCCTGGGCGGATTGGGGACTCAACCAAAATCGCCCAGTCCCAGGGCAGGCCCGACCAGGACAAAGACTCGAACCCGGCTGATCCTAACCCAAGATTTGACGTTGGAGTTCGACTCCCACAGGGTGAACTCTGAACTCTGAACCATGAACCAACCCTCGATCAAACTTGAACTAATAAGGGACCTGACCCTAAATTGACACATTATCAAACCCTTGACCATGACCTAGAACTGAGCTAGTTATAGGTTGGTATAAAATTTGGGCCTCGGATATAGCTATCAAGTCGGGGTCAGGTCTCGAGTTAGGTCTCATTTTGAGTTGCATCGGGGGTCCGAGATTGAGTCTCGAGGTCAAGCTCACGATCGAGGTGTTGGATCTCGAATTCGGATCAAGCAGGTCTTAGTCGAGTTAGGGTTGGGTCTTGGGTTTCAGGTCAAGATTAGGGCGGGTCTCAAGTTATGTGGTTGAAGTCGGGGGTCGGGTTGGGTCTTGAAGTCGAGGTCGAGTCACCGAGTAGGGGTTGGGTTGGGTCTCAAAGTCGAGTTGGGGTTGGGGGTCGAGTTTCGGGGTCAAGGTTGGGTCTCGAGGTTGGGGTTGAGTCTCAAGCCTAGATTAGGTCTTAGGGTTGGGGTTGGAGTCTTGGTAGGAGTTGAGTCGGGGTTGGCTCTCGATCCTAATCTCAAGTTTGGGTCTCGGTCGGTGTTGGGATTGGGTCTTAGGTTGGGGTTAGGGTCGTATCTCGAGTCGGTGTCAGTAGAGAGTCGGAGTCTTCTTTGAGTGAGTACCATGGATCAGGTACGAGGTTATAGTATTTGCCTATGTTATACCTAATAGTTGACGAAATTATATATTCTTCTTACTTGTCACACCCAACAAATAAGTAAAAAAATCACTTATTCGAAAGAAATATTTTTCCTCAAAAACATTTTCTTTCATACCAACACACTGTAAATGTTGACTCCAATCCTTTTGTTTTTCACCAATAAGAATTGTAATTAATCACAACTGAATAACACATACGATCAATAGATCAAAAGCCATTAAGTTCAACAAATCTCCTTATCCAAATAAGTTTGCTTATTTAAAATGTCATTTTTATCTTTAGTTAGTAATATGCTCGTTGTTGTGTCTTATGATGTGATGTATACCAATTTTTTGTTAATTTTTAATCTGCATAAGATAATCAAAGACACGCTCTATGTAAGATAAAAAGATCCACAAACAAGACTTAACAAAAAAGACCAAAAATGGAATGGGACAATATAATTAGTATTACATTTTGTTGTAAATTGCAAATTTATATTGAAAAAGAGCATTGATCATTTAAGTTGGAAATTTGATAGTTTAATTTTAGGGGAAAGTGTGGAAAAATTGTTTTTGAGGGCAAAAATTGTCTTGTGATGTGGTATGTGGAGATAACAATAAAGGGCATTTTCTTAATTGAGAAATTTACTCAATGGGGGTTTTGGTTGGTTTAGTGTTTGACTACTGCTTCTTGTGCTCCATTTTTATGAACTCTCTCTCTTTCTTTTTCTCCACCAAAAATCTGCTGTCTTTGCCGTTTCTCATTTGGATATTCATTTGACTCGTCTTTAGGGTTTCTCCGCTAATCAAGTCATCAACAGATTTGGAAATTTCACTACTTGGGGTTGTTTCTAACCTCAAGAAATCAGTAAAAGATCGAAACTTTAAGCTTAGAACAGCTCAAACATCAATCAATACAATTTGCTGGGTCGCAATTTTTCAAGGTTGGTTTTTTTAATTTTCTTTTTGTTTTCCAGATTCTATGAATTGATAATTCAGTTTGATAATTTGATATTGTGAATCCTTGTCGTTGCCAGAGATGTTCGTGTTGGCTGTTTAGATTGGTTTATCATTATTTCTGCTTTTGAAATAAAAATAGTTCTACTGGATCATCCTTGTCAATTTGAATGCCAAATTCAAAAGAACAATTTTGGCCTTCTCTTTTTTGAAAATTCACAGCTCGTATATTTAATGCCAGTACGTCATAATTAATGACATTATCACCTTTTGTTTAATTGAGGATTTAGAGAATTTTCTATTTATTTTGCATATCCGTTTGCCTCTTGTGATTTTGTGCCCCTCGTGTGTTTGAAACCTTGGAGACAACTTTGCTAACAGTTGAGTATTTAATTCTATACTGTTGAAGATTGGGCAAAGTTTGTGTGTAAATATATATATATATATATCCTACTTCAGACATAATAATCATACCAAGATAACTTCAATGATACAATTCTATTATATTTGGAATTATATAATCCTCTAGATTTGATCATTTGTAACTCATGTAGGTTAAAAAGAAATTGAGTTGTGTAATATTTTACAATGGAATCATAAGTTTCTTTATGCTATTGATTTGGCAGGACTGTATAAACCAGTGTAGACACAAAGATGGGTTGTTTCACAGTTTTAAAAAGTAAGAAGAAGAAGTCCGAACAGAGTATCCACATCAAACGTGTGAATCCTCAGGAACATTCTCCTACTGCATTGCCTGAGCCCAAATGCAGACACAGTCGTACATTAGCACCTCCAAGTTTTAGAACTAGAGTAAAACCTGTACAGTCGAATAACAGAGTTACAAGCAGTAAGTTTGAGCACTCTCTGCCCCATCTAGCCCTGGACACAGCAGAACAAGATGCTCTAGCATTGAATGAATGTGAGGAACAGGACGAGTTCAGGAGTCGTGTTAGTTCAATCAAGAATACCAATCACCAAGTCCTCAACCTCTTCCTCTTCCATCTCCACAGAGTGCTGCCACTCTCAAGACTATGGGAAGCTTTAAAGTTGGCAATGTCAGCGGTCCTCTAAACGCCTCTGGACCGCTACCACTGCCTCCTACACTGCCTCCAACATTGCCTTCTACTGGAGCACTCAGGAACTTCTCATTTGAAGAAGTTGCTGCTGCCTCATCGCTTCTCTCTGAGCGATGTATTTCAGAAGGTCTCTCTTCTGTTATCTACAGAGCTTCTTTTGGAGATGATACCACTGGTACGAAGAAGCTTGAAGCCACTGTAACCCGTCTTCATCCTTCTTCCCAGGTTATTACATTATGATTTATTGACTTTTAATTATCTTGCCTGTCTATCATTTTTGCTGCCCTCTCTTTTTTTCTTTTGTTTGGGTGAGGAGGGGGCAGCATCTTAGTCTTACTGCCATGTGATATCTGAGATCGGGAAGGCTCATATTTTGGCTAGATTAGTGGCTTTGTTTCTTCCTCATCCTGCAAATGCAATTTTAGAGAAGCAAAGTTGCTATCCTTAGGTAGAATTTCTGTGATGCAACTCCTGCTTCACACTGTATTGAAAATTTTCATTTGTAGATCATGTCAGGGAAAAATGGTCGATTTTCATGGTTTAAATTTAGGATGCAATTTGGCAGGTTAGTCAGTTTTGCAATTCTTTACGAGTTTTGGAAGACTCACTGTCTTTTGGCTTTTCAGGGTTGAAAGGAATTTGTGACTGAGGTGAACACACTAGCTTCTTTGCAACATCCATCACTTTGTAAACTGATTGGTTTTCATGCACGGGAAGGTTCTGAGCACAGAATGTTGGTTTATGAAAGGCTTTTCCATGGAAGTTTAGACCGGCTTTTGTTTGGGAGGTCAGATGGTCCCCCGATAGACTGGAATGCTCGAACGAAAATTGCTTTATGTGCTGCTCAAGGTCTCACATTCCTGCATGAGGAAGGACCTTTCCAGGTGTCAATGCTGCTTCTTAAACTTGTAGTTAATTATGGTTGCCTTCATTTTCCGTATGCATTCTTGTACTATTCCATGTCACCTCTGTGTCTCTTTATTGAGGAATCTCCAGTTTGATATTGGGTTAGGCCTATGGTAGTCACATATTTTGCTAAGTTTCTTATTCCTTGTAACAGGCAATGTTCCATGAATTTTCCACTGCAAATATACAAATTGATAAGGATTTTAATTACCAAAGCTCTCGGGATATGGATGCATTACACATATACAAGAGACAGACATATCATGCAGTTCAGTTGTAAGTTCTCCTATGTTATCAGTTGCAAGGCATTCATCTCTCTGTCCAAACCCTGGTCATAAAAGTTTCACTCACAATCTGGGTGGACTAGTTGTTTCCTGAGCATAGTGACCAGTGCGATATCAACATACACTGTATACCACGCCACTAATTAGAAGTGTATAACTGTATATATATGAATAGATTCTTAGCAACTATGCATCTCTGCATAATAGTTGAGGCTCATGTATATTGGAGTGGCTCTAATAGGTGTAACCACGAGGCCTGGGCATATAGTCATGGTTTGCACCATTTGGCCAATAAAAATTATTTGACTAGTTCAACTTGAACTTCAAATAAATCAATGTTTGTGTTTTTACTATTTTGTCCATTGTTTCATCTTCAACTTGAAATAGAGAATTTGATATTGAAAAACTTGTTTGAGGAGTATTCCAAGTGAAATAATAGTTCACTCACAAAACTTCATTTTTTTAACAAGTGAAATTCTTGACTAAATGTGACTTCAACTTCCAAATACTCTCTTTGTTTTCAACATAAACTTCATTACTTTTTTTTTCCAGCTTCCAACCAAATATTCTCCAAGATCCTACATAGTATTTGTTCAAGAAATATTTCATCTTTGTGATTTTTGAAAGAAACAAAAGGTATTAGTGCCACTCTCTAGATCTAATTGGCATTTTAGGCTGAGATTTGGCAAGTTATTCGCATTGTGACCTCTTCAAAGTTCCTAAAACTTTCTTATTAATAACATTGAGTTCTTCAGGCCCTGGCAAATCTCTCTGAGGAGACTCTGGAGCGAGGATTGATTACTCCAAAGAGCAATGTTTGGAGCTTTGGGATTGTTCTTCTTGAGCTGCTGACAGCGGAAGAATTTAGACAGTCGGCATCCAAAGGAAGGAATTTAGTGAAGTGGAGCAGGCCTTTCTAGCTGATGACTGCCAGATTATCACTAATCATGGACCCTCAGTTAAAAGGTCGGTTCCCTGCCAAAGCAGCAAGGACAGTGGCTGATATTGCTCAAAGATGTCTGCAAAAGGATCCATCTGAAAGGCCCACCATGAGAACTGTAGTGGAGCAACTCAAGACTGTACAAGTGATGAAGTACCCTTCTAGGTTTCCTCTTCAAGAGCCAGGGGCAGTTGGTGCAAAACACATGTCAAAGTCTCCGAGCCTCAATGGAATCATTACCCCAGCACCAAGATTGAGCTTCTCCCGTCACCCACCAACCCACCCTCTATCTATTTCTCCCACAAAGGCAGCTTCTCCCCCTGTTGTCTCTACCTTCATGTTCCTCCACCCTTTCCATGGAGGACTTTGATCGATTGGAGAACCGGAGGCCATCATCTTCATCTATTCGGAGGTCTAGTGTCGAAGGATTTTGATCGTTTGTAGAGAATTTTTTTTCAGATTTCTTTTTTTCTTTTTGGGGCCTTCTCTTTTGACAGGTGACTACATGAGATATAGAAGATAAGCATGGGGTTTTCCACCTTCCCTTTCCTCATGGAAGATGTGGGATATACCATTTTGTAGATATGGTATCCATTTGGTTTGAGTAGTGTTCCCTAATCGAGATCCTGAGGGAGATGTTAATATTGCTTTTTATCGTTTTTCTCGTTTGCATTCAACCGCTGCCTGGAAATGAATTGGAAAAAGGAAAAAGAAAGAGGAAATGATGGAAAAATCCCGCTGTCACGCTGTAAAAGAATGTAATTCGCTTAAGTGTGTCTTGAAGAGTGTGTGTTATTTTAGGGTCTGTTTGAAAAATCACGTGATAAATAGAATTAGTGTAATTACTAATATAGTAATTACATAATATAGCAATTACCATGATTTATTTCTTCGTCATAATGTAATTATAATATAATTATTGATTAGTTTTATAAGTGTGATTATATTAGATTAAAGTTTTAAAATAAAATTTAATTATTAAAAATTAATATTTAAAATATTAATTATATTAATCTTAATATTAAATTTTACAAAAAATCAGGTAGAGTTTTTTCTGTTTTTAAATTTTTTAATATTTGAAATTTTATAACTTAATATTCTTTTTTCTGTTTTTATATTTTTAAATTAATAATATTTTAATTAAATTAATTATAATTAATTAAAATTTAATATAAGTAAAATATTGATAGAACTTGTAATTAAAAGCTTAATATTAATATTATAAATATAAAATTTTTTGTTTTTTTAATTTTTTCTTTTTTTAATTCAAAATTTATCAATTCTAATTGAAAAATAAATATCATGCAATGTGAAATAAAGTCGGTACTAATAAGCAAATAAGTTAGAGCGAGAAAATAATATAAATTGAAATTAAAATAAAAGGTTAACATAATTCTCTTATTGCAAATCGACATAACTCAAATAATTTTCAATATAATTTAAGTAAATATATTTCAAAAGAAAAGAAAAACGTAAGTGTATAAAATCATTCAACAATGATATTCTATTTTAATTCTACAACTAGAATAATGCATTTATGTTAAATGATAAAAATAAAAATAAAAAAAGGAATACAAATAAAATTCGAGCAATTACATGGAATCACAAGAAGTAAAAGTTGTGAAATGAGCGAAGAAAATGAAAAATAAATAATATGAAATTTCAATATTCTGAAAAAAAAGTAAAAGAGTAATAATAAAAATATTAAAAAAATAAAAATAAAAAATAAATTAAAATAAAAATAAAAATGAAGAAATTAAAAGCAATCTTGTAATTATATGCAATTTCCATCTTCCCTCCACGAAATTAAAGAGTGTAATTACTCCCTCCCGTTACACTCAATTTTTTACTAATCATATAATTATTTGACCAAACAAATAAGTCAAATTACACCCAAATTTAATTTTCAAGTCTATAAAAGTATTTGTATTGTAGTGAATGTCTATAAAGGTATTTGTATTGTAGTGGATACATCTGTTTTATATCGCTAAGTGAAAATCATGTTTGGAGAAAAACTAGGAGAAATTATCCCTATAAATAGAGGGGTTCTCCTTCATTGTATTTCATCCCATTAAGAGAAATAAGAACTTCTCTCCTTCTCTGCTTTCTGATATTAGCATTATTTCTTTTTATTATTTCATAACACGTTATCGGCTGAGTTTAGCCTTGAGCACTCACTTTGAAAGATGCGAGGTAAGAAAAATTAATTCTTTTGAGATGTGACACTTAATCACGGGAGTGATATTCCTTTAGTGATATTGTTGCTCTCATTCTCTTGTCTCAAAAATTTGAAGGCCAAGGTATTATTTGTTTTCTTTCTTTTAATATGTGGCTAATCTTAAATTTGATTTGAACTGTGGCTTTTAAAATTCGGGAAAAACTACCTTTCATTGGTGTGAATGTTGAAATCCCATATGGATGCAATGGGTCTTGGATACACCATTAAAAGTGAAAACAAAGCATCAAAAATCCATATGGATGCAATGGATCTTGGAGACACCATTAAAAGTGAAAGCAAAACATAAAAAATCCATATGGATGCAATGGGTCTTGGATACACCATTAAAAGTGAAAACAAGCATCAAAATCCATATGGATGCAATAGATATTGGAGACACCATTAAAAGTGACAACAAAGCATAAAAAATCCATATGGATGCAATGGGTCTTGGAGACACCATTAAAAATGAAAACAAAGCATCAAAAATCCATATGGATGCAATGGGTCTTGGAGACACCATTAAAAGTGACAACAAAGCATCAAATCGATATCGTGTTAAGGCACATGATATTAGCACAGTAAATCATCTTGAGGAAATTCTTAAAATAGAATATCTCATGATTAAGGATCCACTTGTTTGTGGAATAGCCTAAAGAAAGGTATGACCACGAAGACGGTCATCCACAAAGCGCGATATGATTGGATTAAGTAGACTATAAGAATGCGTTTCATGAGAATAGCTCATCAACATTCAAAATTGTTCTAAGTTGAAACTATACGGAGAAACTATAAATGATATTGATATGATTGAATATGTGGTAGTATACAAAATTAGGTGAGAGCTCCGAAAGAGCTAATGTATTACTACGAAGGAATTAAAGTATGCGTAGTAAGTCTCAAAAGGAAACTTATAAGTTTCAAGGACATTGAAAAAAATGAGACTATAAATTATGGGAAGATCATGCTACTACAATTGAAGCGGGTTATAAATGACATGTAAAATATTGCCGTCGTTCTTTTATTTGTCTTCACGTAAATATGGGTATGATGATGAAATCGTAATGCGAAAGTAAACTAGAAGTTTACTGAAATAAGTTAGCATAACGGTTGACCATCCCGGTTCAAATGTGATGCAAAAATAATTGAGAATTCACGAGGCTATATGTTGAAGAAATAAAAGATTCTTCAAGAATTCTCTTGTGTTGCTTGTTCTCGTGATAGAATGATTTTGATCAGCTAAGATTGGAATTATATTCTGTGAAATTTTGGAACTTATAAAAAGGTGAATATGGGCCCATTCACCTACCATGTGGCTTGTTTGCTAATAGATGCATCTATGGAATGGTCAGATGTGTTTTGATATCAACTTGCAATTGATTTTGTAGGTTGTTGCTCGGGTATTAAATTAGAGCATAGTTCCAAATTATAAAATCATGTTGATAATCTTGATTCATATATATGTTGGTTTAGCAAAAATTGTATGCCTCAATTATAGCTAAATGGGTGGTTAACGAAATAAAACTCCCAAATAAAATTTGCTATGAGATATGTTTATTTAACATATAAATGACACCTGAATGCATCAAGCCAACAAAGTTCACAGCATCTTACGGCTTGTATTGGACAAGGTGGTGCAATTGAGGCACATTCTATATAAACGGTTTACTAATTCCAATACTTTTGTACTTTGGCATGATCATGCAGGACATCCACGGATCTATAATGATGAGACGAATTATAGAAAATTCAAATGGGCATCCATTAAAGAACTTGAAAGTTCTTTCAAATGGTGAATTTTCTTGTGTGCTTGTTATCAAGGCAATTGTGAGACCATCACCAGCAAAGGTTGAGATTGAGTCCACTGCATTCTTGGAGCGCTACATGGGGATATACGTGGACCTATCCACCCACCTAGTGGAGTCGTTTAAATACTTCATGGTCCTAATAGATACTTATCTAAGATGGTTTCATGTTTGCCTATTGTCATCTCGCAACACAGCGTTTGCAAAATTATTGGCACAAATAATACGATTACGGGCACAATTCCACACGATAATCAAATTAAGTCCATTCGCCTTGATAATCTTTGCGAGTTTTCATCCCAAGCATTTAATGATTATTGCTTACCAATTGGGATAAAGTTGAACATCCACGTAGCTCATGTTCACACTCAAAATGACGCGAGTCACTAATTAAACGTTTGCAATTGATAGGCAGGCATTGCTCATGAAAACTAGTGCGCCATACGTTTGGGGTTATGCGATTACGCATGCTTGCAACATGTTTCGTCTCGGACCGATAAATAATCATAATTTTCTCAGTTATAATTGGTTTTGGTCGAGAACCTAATATTTCTCATGCGAGAATTTTGAATGTGCTGTATATGTGCTGTAGCACCACCACATCGCACAAAAATGGGTCCCCCAAAGAAGGTTAAGAGGTATGTTGGGTTGAATCGCCCTCCATTATTCGCTACCTTGAACCGTGCTTGGAATATGTTTCTTATTTCGATTTGCGATTATCGGTTTGATGAGAACCAATTTTCCAAAATTAGGGGGGAGAAAAATTGTGAAATCAAAGAGAAATTTACTATGGAAAAATCCATCAACTGTCTCATCTTGATCCACGTGCTTCTATTAGCGAGCAAAAAGTACAAAAGATTATTCATCTGTGGAAAATTGCAAATCAAATGCGGACACATTCAGATTTTAAAAGAATTACTAAGTCATATATTCACATAGAGAATGTCCCAATTTGAATTGACATCACACGAAGGACCATCTACTAGTGTCATGGCCAATGTGAGTCCAAAGCACGCCTAAAGCGTGGTAGACCGTGGGTTCTAGAATCGAAATCCTAGAAAAAAAAAATAAATGGTCAAGATGACACTACGATAGAACCACATATGGAAGTTCAAGACTTGGCTTGATTTTGATATTCATGAAGAAATCAATAAGCCTAAGGCTCAAGAAAATGAGGAACTATCCATAAATTCAAGTGATCTTTGGAATTAATCGATCAAAAATAGTGGTGGATTATGTCTTTGCATATAATGTTGCAATAAAAATCATGCAAGATAGTGAGGATCTTGAACCTCAATGCATCCTGAGAGATATCGACAAAAAAATGATTGGCCAAAATGGCAGAAGCAATTGTCGAGTGGAATTCACTTGTCAAGCGTGAAGTTTTGGGACCCATAGCTCAAACACCAAATGGTATTAAGCCTGTTGGCTATAAATGGGTTTTTGTGCGAAAAGAAATGAGAAAAATGAAGTACAAAGGTACATGCAGCCTTGTTGCACAAGAATTTTCACAAAGACACAGTATGACTATGAAGGACATACTCACCAGTTATGGATGCAATAACATTGCGTTATCTTATTAGTTTCACTATCCATGAGAGGCTTGAAATGCATTTGATGGATGTAGTTACATCTTATCTTTATGGATCACTTGATAATGAGATATACATGAAAATCCCTGAAGGATTTAAAATGCATGAAGCATATCATTCAAAGTCTCGGAAAATATATTCAATTAGATTGCAAAAATTATTGTATGGTTTGAAGCAATCTAGGCGTAATGGTATAATATCTTAGTTAATATTTATCTAAGGAAGGTTATATAAATGATGAAATTTGCCCATGTATTTTTTATAAAAACAACATCGGAGTTTGTCATACTTCTTTGTTTATGTAGATGACATAAACCTTATTGGAACTCAATAAAGCAGGCACTTGATTATTTAAAGAAGGAATTTGAGATGAAAGACCTTGGAAAGATTTTTTCTTTTTCTTTTTTGTTTTTTTAAATAATCCTAACTACTCTATTACATCACATTCCTGGGTTGCCTCCCGTGCGGCGCACAGTTTACCGTCCGTCACCGACACTTCTCATCCTTAATCATCTACTAAAGTGATAGACATATTCTCTTTGAATAGCGTCTTCACCCAGTAATGCTTACATCATGCGTGTTCACCAAAAATGTGGAACTTTTTATCCTCTTGCCACAATTTCCTTTGCCCATTGTGAGGTCATTCTCACAACTTTGAACGGCCTTGACCAAAAATCTCGATGTTCCGGCTCCACGGGTAGATGACATGCCTTTCCATAAACCAATCACGTACGGAGAAGTCCCAATGGGTGTCTTGTATGCGGTCACATATAGCCCGCGCATCGTCAAGTTTTCTTGCCCAATCAATTCGGTGTGCATTCAACTGTTTTTCTGTAGAATCTGCTTAATCTCTCTGGTACGACACCTCCACTTGCCCGCTAGTTTGGGGATGATACGTTATCTGCCACCTTGTGCCACACCCAATACTTAGCTAGCAAGTTTCTAAAACACTGCATTCACAAAATGAGCCTCAAATCCAGCGATAATAGCTTAGGGTGTGCCAAACCTGGGGAAAATGTGCGTTTTCACAAATTTCGTCACCACCTTGTTGCTCCGTTCTGGGACACGCGCGCCTCGACCCACTTAGAAATGTAGTCAACCGCTACCAAGATTAACGATTGCAAATGACGGTGGAAAGGGGCTTCCATAAAGTCTATTCCCCATACATCAAAACCTCAACTTCTAATATACGTGCGGTGGCATCTCACATCTTCTACCGATTGTGCCTATTCTTTGACATCTATCACACATTTTGACATAGGCTACGGTGTCTCGAACCAGTGTAGGCCAAACAAAACACTATTTGTAGCACCTTGTGAGTTGTCCGCTTTCCTCTGTGGTGCCCTCCATACCGCGATGAGTGACAACTCACTCAATACTACACTGTCCCGGCTACAGGATGCATCGTCTCATCATGATCTGGTCCCTACTTAAGCAGTCCAATCATCCCATATGTAATACACGGAATCATGCCTCGACTTCTTTCTTTCTTCACGTGTTAGCCTCGGGTGGGTAGACTCCACTTACCTTAAGTTCACAATATCACATACCAAGGGATTTCAGCTTCCTTATTGCAAAGAGTTGCTCATTGGGAACTCTTCTCGATGCACTATCACCTTCCTTCACATACGAAATGGCTTTCTAATGTGATAGGTGATCTGCAACTTGATTCTTTCTTCCCACTGTCCCGAATCTCTAGATCAAACTCTTGTAGTAACAATATCCATCGATTATCACAGGCTTCGCATCCTTCTTGCCAAACAAATACCGAATTGCTGCATGATCAGTATATACCACCACTTTTGAACCCACCGGGTAGGATCACGAATTTGTCAAATGCAAACACCAAGGCAAGCATCTCCTTTTCCATATTTGTATAGTTGACTTGGGCAGCGTCAAGTGTTTGCTTTCATAATAAATGGAATGAAAAAATTTATTCCTCAGTTGCCCCAATACAGCTCCTACAGCCACGTCACTTGCATCACACATCAATTCAAAAGGATGTTCCCAATCAGGAGAAATGAGAATAGGCGCTTCCACCAGCTTCTATTTTAGCTCCTCGAATGCTTCTACACAATCCTTGTCAAAATTCGAACTTCATCTTTTTCCTAACTTAGCCGACATATCGGTCTAGAAATTTTGAAAAGTTCTTGATGAACCGTCTATAAAACCACATGTGTAGAAAGCTGGAGCACCGCTTCACTGACCTTTGGTGGTGGTAGCTTTTCAATCACCTCAATCTTCGGACGATCGACTTCCAACCCCTTGCATGACACCTTATGGCCAAGGATAATTACCCTCCTTGACTAAAAAGTGGCACTTCTCCCTTTGAGAATCAAATTGGAGATTCTAGGATATACATTAACATTGGCCAAACATTAACGTAGTAAAAACAAGAATTGATAGAACAACCATTGTAGAGAAGATGAAAACTTAAATTATTATTAATTGCATTGCCTCTGGAGTTATCCTTAACCTCAAAGAGGTGAATTAGCCACACATTTGTGTATTAAACATCTTCAAACAAGTAGAACTCATACAAATAATTGAAATTAAGAAAAAGGAAAGAGAAATAACCTTAGAAATTCTTCCTCTCAGCGCACATAAACCACGTTCTTATAAAATGTCCAGTTGTTTAAAATAAAACCTAGGTGTGCTATTTATGCTAGTGAGAATTTTCCTGGAATAGCGGCAGCGTGGCACGAAGTTTATCTTGGAGCATCACCTCCGTGCCACAGCCACGTCGCGGACCTCCCTTTGGAACAGCTCCCGAGGTAAATGCACTTGGTGTGGCACGGCGTGTATCGAGCCTCACCTCCGTTCACGGTGCCATCGCGCACCTCCACTGGGTGACATAAATTCCCCTCTAGGCAGACTGCCTCCGCGATGGTAGCGTGACACGGAGCCATCGCGGAGCCTATATTTTGTCAATTTTCCTTTCCAACTTCCGCTTCTTGCCCAAAGAGTCCATTTCCACCCTTCACCAACTTGTCGATTAGCTTCCAAAAATTCCTTCTAGGCTGATAAACAACACTAATCATGTTGGTTAGTATAAATCCACCTTACATACAAATCACATTAAAATGCACACATAAAAGTAGATAAACAAGTAGAAATGAAGTATTAGAATATCACTTGGGCATGATTAATGCAGATCACTTCATTCGATCTAAAAGTCAATTCAAAAGTCAATCCCAGGCCCACAAGGGCAAAACTAAATTTTATTTGAAAAATCATGTTATCCATAACGTAAAGAACTCAAATATGAAATATCATCCAAAACGGAGCTCAAATCGACTTTGATTATCAAAATATGATTTCTTAACTTTAGACTCAATCTCCAATTTTCCTCCAATAAATTCACGAATAAAAATGAAAACCAGCGAAATCATGGAGAAATACAAAAATTAAAGTTAAATACTTACCCTTTGATAAATAGAAGAATGCCGCAAAAATTACTCAATTCCGAACTCCGGAACTCCAAATATACTCAAAATATCAAATAAACACAGTTTGTGCAAAAATACATTGTTTAGATATTTATATGGAAATTTGCCTGATATAGCATCAACAACTTTAATTTCTACTAAAATGGTCATAACTTCATCATCCAAACTCAAAATGTGATAGTTCTTTTTCCTACAATTCCTAAATAAAGATAAGGACCTACTCGTCCAATCAAAACTCCATTTGGTGCTCGTTTTCCCAGTCAGACATCATTTTTGCTCGTTGTTTATTTCATGTTATGCAATAAACCCAGTCTTGACTTATCAAAATAGCACTAAACTTTTCCAATAACTCCTATATTTCATGCTAAGATTTCTGAAAGTCTCGAAATAATTTTCGATCTCAAAAACTAAAAACGAACCTCGGAGTTGCCACATTATATGCTTAAAATAATGCTAAACACACAAAAGCGTTCAAATTCACGAAACTCCATCGAGAATCCCTCGGTCACAAACCAAAAATGCAATTAAATCATAAACATTCCGGACCTATTGGGAATCATCAAATCACCGATGTAAGGTCATTTGATTGAAAGTTGACCGTAGTCAAACTTAGCTTCCTCAAACTCATAAATTCAACCAAGGGTTCAAATCACTCCCGAACACCTTGGGATCCATGCAAACTATCCAACTAAATCACAAATCCACCATCCGAAACTAACAAAGCTTCCATAATCCAAATTCAAACAGTTAATCTAAAATGTTGACTTTGATCAAACTTCAAACCTTGCAAAAACCAAAAATCTTATCCAATCTTCAGTAGATCATCTCGAAAATTGTGTCATCCATATCCACCTGTCATAAAACAAAATAAAGACACAAAAAGGTTCAGCCCAAGGAAATGGACCAACAATCACAAAATGACCATGTGGGTTGTTATACTTCAGGCTTTTCTAATAGCTATTGGCATCTGAACTTTTACATGTCCAGAGCATCTATGGCGGGGATAGGGAGTTATCTTGAAAGTACACATTTTAACATCATTTCCATCATGGGAAAAATTCATAGGGCTTAGAGTAAGGAAATTATGAGCACGAATCGTTTAAGAATTTAAGCTGGGCATATACTTTATATAACACGATCTTATGGTGATAAGGCAAATCTTAAAGATTGAGTCCATAGAATTGAGCTTTCTAAGAGACATGAGTTTGCATACATAACAAGGGTCATGACATGAAGATGAGATTTATGGAATCATGGAAGAAGACTGAATCACCATATGATAGTTACCTCTAATTCTATGAATCTGAGTATGAATACACGTAAGAATTACTTGGAATTATAGACACTGGGCATAACATGGTCACATACGGCATAAGTAGAGTATATCATAGGCCCGGAGACCGGAAGGACACCTAAATAGCGTGGTCCGATCTCCCACAGTTACTAATCCTGGACCTTCACACATGAAATTCCGGGCTTGATCTGGTCCTTTTACCTTATAATCTCTACCTTAAGCAAGGAGTCATCATTCTAGGGTTGGATCCCATTCATAAGGCTAGGTAAAAATCACTATCTCTTGACTTCACATTTGCCTCTAAGGCTATCACGGAAGGCTTCCCCCACTCTTGGTTCCTTACTTCAAGTTCATTAATTCTTCTTTCTTAGCTTCTCTTAATTCCTGCGGGAAGAATAATTCGAGAGCACCTTTATTCCAGCGATTGGTGTTATTCTTTTGAGTACGTGAATATACGAGTTGGAAGGATACAAAGATATTTTGTCACACGACATAAGATCATGAGAGAAGGGAAATTTTCTAAAATGTTTCATAGCCTCTTTGTCATAAGTGTGGCACTTCACACCCATGAAAAAGGCCCTACCATAACGTGACTTTTCGGACACCCTAGGACACTTTAAAACCTAATGCTAAGTTTGATGAGTTGATAGGACAATTCCCCAACAAACTCTCTAAGTACGAAACTAAAAATATGCAAACATAGCTGAATAAAGAGGGCCCTCGACGGATGAGGACTCACCAACGAGGGCTCGGGCTAACTCCAGAAAATTTGGTTAGTGGCACGACTAAGTGAAGATCGAGCTTTGTATCATGAAATGATACAACGCAAATTATCTTGGTTAGTATGTGGAACGAACCGACTATGCAAGGTAAGTAAAACCGTTAAGCAAGTAAAATAATTTAAAAATGCATGATACAAAACATAATAAAATCAAGAATGCGAGTTAGGGCTTGCATGCTATTTTAAATCATGATACGAACATAGCATAATATCAAGCTCAAGGCCCAATCGAGGCAGGGAATAGCTCACAAGGAAGGTCCAAAGTATATAAATATATAAAACTACATTGGTGCATAGTTTTATGGCATAGGGTTGATCTGACCCTTAGCCCACTCGGTACTAGACACTACTCTCAAAAACATGCATATGCTCTCCATCATTTTTCAACGAAGATGACCATCGTCTAGTGACAAAGATGAATAATCAAATACATATAAAATTTGAAATTATATATGGGAGCTTTGCTTAAACCATACCAAAAGCTGTAACGTAAAAGTCTTAACTTTCCAAAACCATGTGGTAAGCTTAATTATGAAATCATAAATCATACTTAAACATATGGGCATTACCCAACACTTTAATCATGCTAGAAAATATTTAATTCACTTGAAAATATAATCATAAACACGGGTTACTTGAAAACATGATTTTCATCAACAATATCTCATCATACTTGGACATTCACCATAAAATCTCAACTTTCTTACACTTCTCATAAATGGGCATTTTGATTTATAAAACTTGAAAATATGATTATAATAGAAAACAATGTAAGACTTGCCCATGAATCATAATTCAATAATAGGAACATATTTAAATAATATTCATGTAGAAAATTAGGAATTTCTTGCATTGGGTGAAAACCCCCTTAGAATCAACATATGAATTTCATGATTGAGAGAGGGATTGGGCATGGGTGAGAACGAATTCACCCATTTATGATCCTACATACCTGGGTTGATGATCCCTTTACTTTCCTTGAAGAGTCCAAGAAGATTTGAAGAGGTTGAAGAAGAACCCTAGCTCATTCCTTTAGAGAAAAGATAATCTAAGCATGTTTGATAGTAATGATTTAGGCTAGGTTAATCCCTTTAATCGACTAAGGAACACCAAAATGACGTCATTTAGGAGTTAGAAAGCCTAGGAGTTTACCAAACTATCCCCAAACTTCAAAATATTGACCTGGAGCTGGCAGTTCCAACGACCAACACGATGGGTCGTTGGTTGCTACAAACAGCTTATTCGAGGTTCGTTGTTGCTGCTGCGCTTCACTAAACTACTCACGTAACTTTTTACTCCGACCTCTGATTGATGAAAGGTTAGATGCATTGGAAAGAAGACTTCAAGGGATTCAATTGGGTGTTGAGTCACCCAAAAACATTTTGTAAAATAGATATGCTCATTTGAAGTTGACCATACAGAACTTATACGAACACTTAATTGGTAAGAGGCTCTCAACTCAAGTTTGTGCTAGAGGTTCCTTATGACCTTAATTGCAACCAATGCACTTATTATACTTAGTAATTGACCTTAAGACATTGTTTTCATAAATTAATCGAGCTCAGGTCTATCCATATACACAAACAGTTCCAAACTTAGGCGAGATTTTAACCAATCTACTTGAGAACTAACGACCCATCCAACGGGTAGGGGTAATAAACAATGGAACATTGGTCTATTTTGCTATTTCCCATTCTTCTTTCAAATATTTCTGAATATGTTTCAACGACCACAAACAATGATCTGTGCAACAAGCCTCCTGTCCATTACAATCCCCTCATGAGTTCTAGGAAAATTTCTTCTAGCTCTTTGGACATGAAACGAGCACCTCAATGAATCATTAGACCCTACAACGAACTATACCAGGTTCTTTGTTTGGTTTTGAGTATTTTTTCCCTACTGTTTTCTACTGTAAGCCTCAGGTTTGACCTAGGAAACTTTTGGAGTGTTATGGTTTGTCTATTTACATAATCATAATCCACAATCATAAGAGGCTAAAACCTCCACAACTAGGGTTGTGGGAACCATGAGTAGTTAATGAGCTAGGGGTTACACAAAGTGATCAAAGCCAATGCTAAGCAGCTTGTATTATATTCTATTGTCCTAAATGTTTCTTAACGAGATGCAACATTAGGACTTGCTCAATTCTTTAATTTGTGAACCTAGAGAAGTAGAGATTAGGAAAAGAAAATTACAACAAAGCCTTGGTTTTTATGATCATTGTATAGCAGGCTACGGTGGTAGGATAGTTAAGTTTAGACAAATTGATAATGGTTTAACTTGAAATTGCTTATGAGACCTAACTCAATGATGGAGTATAATCATCCAGCCAGGACAAACAAGTCCCTTGGATTGAACTCTAATTATCCATTACAAGTAAGCATTAGGACCGATCACGTGTAAACCGAAATAATTACAAACCATAGAACACCTTAGATTAAATGCTCATTTTGTGTAGTAGTTTTTCCTTTTGTTAATAGTTTTCTATAAACCACCCCAATTTGGAGTTAGATTGATTGACTCAACTGATGGTGGCGTTGTTGTGCGAATGGGTGAGAATCCTCCTTGGTGGTACATTCCACGTACTTGTAGATCATGCATATATCTTGAATTCCATAATATCATAGTAGATAACATAACAAATTCATAAATAAATGCATAATTCATGTAGGGCTGATATGAAAAACATCAATGGATCAATGGATCATAAATCGATTCATCATGGGGCATGCATAATCAAACATAATTATTTAGAAATTCAAAATCAACAATATTAATCAATTTAAATCTTAAAAGATGATCAAAATGGTAGATGGTGATAAGAAATTTCAAAATCACAACCCATAAATAAATTATTAGATTGCATATAAATCAATTACAAAATCCCCATGCATTTTTATAGTTTGTAAGTAAATCACTGAGTAGGAGCATGGGTGTGGAAGAATCCATCCATTAGTGACCTTACATACCTGGGATTATGAATTCTAACTCTCATAAAAGCCCAATAATTTTTGAAGAACTGAAGTGAAAAGGCTTGAAATCCTCCTTAGTTCACCTATCAATATCCTTGCATGCATGAATGAGAGTTTAGGAAGGATTATTTTCTTAAAAACCCAACTTTCCTAAGCCAAAACAGAAGTAATTTAGGTCCTTATATCGTGAGAAAGTCAAAAATACCCATAATGAACCTGCCCACAAAATGGCCGGATGGAACCCACGGGTGGTATCAAGCGAGGTCATGGGAACCAGCAACGATCCGTCATGTCCCGCGTTGAATGGACTACCAAAAGTCTTCTCTCGGAACCAACCAACGGATGGTCAAGGCTGACCCATCCTTTCAACCCACGACTTGTTACATTATGCGTGGTTTACCTACAGAACATGGCATCTCATCTTCCTAACGGGTGTCACACCGACTCCTCACTACAAACAACAAGTGATTGTTTCCCTCCGTCAAACCCACTAGAAAACTCAACCTCAACAATGACCACAAACCACAACTCATGGTTCTATTTAATAGGTCGTTAGGTCACTAGATTGTAAGTCAAATGCGAAAAACCCCGGCCTCCCACATTTGCTAACAACGACTCTTCGTTTGTAGTGATGAGTCATTAATTTGTGACTCTTTAGAAGATAACGAAATAGGATACTAGATGTTTAGGAAATGTTCCCTTCTTTCATGATGTGTGTTGTGCGATGAACGTTCTTTACTCTTCTAATTCATGCTACTCACGTTTTGCGAGAATCATGCCTCCACGTCGAGTCAATGCCAGGGAAAGCGATAATGGTAATGATAATGAGGGTGTCCATGATGTGAGCAGCAACCAACCCACCCGATCATGAGGAGTATGTGCAGAGCCATCCGCCCACATTTGAGTTTAGGCGGCGGTCGGAGTGCCGGCATAGGCCATGACAACTCGGAGTTTTGAATCGGGCCTTGGAAAATTATCCGCAAATAGAATGCTGTAGCTGCTAGGGTATACATTCTTGAGGATGAGCCCTCCATAGTTCATGGGGTGAAGGCAGAGGACCCACATAGAAACTTTATCGAGAAATTTTGAAGATCACACAGGTTATGAGGTGAATGTGGGGGAAGGGTTGATTTGACCTCCTATCAACTCAAGAAGTGAGAACAAATATGGTTCAAGCAATGGGGAGATTCTAGGGTGGCGGTTGTAGGCCCGATAAGTTGGGATAAGTTTCACACCGCGTTCATGGATCAGTTCTTCCCTCGGGAGATAATGGAGCTTAAGGCGGATGAGTTTGTTACGAAGCAAGAGTAATATGTCGGTCGGGAATATGGTGGAGTTCACTTTCGGCTATCTAAATATGTCTCGAGTTGGTAGGTGATCGGCGGGCTCGGTGAGCCGTTTTGTGCATGGAGTAGCGAGCTACTTGGAAAAGGATTGAAGGATCGCCATGCTTCATAGGGACATTGACATTCCTCGTATTGTATTGCATGCACAACGGATGGAGTCGGTTTATAGGAGCGAGAGAGAGGTCAAGAGAGCTAGGACCGACAACTACGGGGTTTCTCGAGCGGATAAGGGGTGGACCAGTGACGGAGTCCCAGCATAGGTCCATTGCTCCAACTCCATCATCGGCTAGCACGCCATCCATGTTCGGGAGGTGGCCGGAGGAGGCGGGACGCTGCAGCTCGAGGATCATGGTAGCATGAAGGTGGAGCACACTTTCCCAACTTATGCGAGGTGCGGCAAGAATCATCCCGGGAGGTGCACAGTCGGTGCGGATGAATGTTTCGGGTGTGGAAAACCTTGACACATGATAGAGATTGCCACTGCGGCTAGTTTTACCACTACAATAGAACGGCCCCCTCGGCAGGATGCCTTCACTAGTTCGGCGGGGCGGTCAACGCCAAAAACGATTTTATGCCCTAGTACCCCGCCGGGAGCGGGAGGTGTCGCCGAGATGTGGTCACGGTATGTTCAAGTCTTCCATATTAATGCTTATGCCTTGTTAGATCTGAGCTACTTTATCTTTTGTGACCTTAGTTGCTAGTAGTTTTGGGTTAGTCCACGAAATTTTGTCGAACCGTTCTCCGTATCTGCTCAGTCAGTGGTCGGAGTGAGCTGGGCGGGAATATAGAGGTTTCCCATTGCGAGTGTTTCATAGGTTACCTCCCACCCGGACTTAGTAGAAGTGGCCATGACTGACTTTGATATCATCTTGGGATGGATTGGTTGTTTTCATGTTATGCTTCGATTAATTGTAGGCCTTGTGCGGTGCAATTCAATTCTGAGTGAGTCAATGATGGAATGGAAGGTAATTGACTATACCAGCCGGTCGGTTTGTCTCATATCTTAAGGCTAGGAAAATGATCTCTAAGGGTTGGATGTATCACTTAGTTAGGGTTAAGGATGTAGATACGAGACCCGACTATTCAGTGGATTCGGTGGTGTGTGAATATGCGGAGGTGTTCTAGATGATTTTCGGGTGTTCCTCAGGAGGGAAATTGATTTTGGTATTTATCTATTACGATGCCCATGACCTATCTCCATTCCTCCCCTACGCGGGATGGCTCCGGCCCGACTAAAAAGAGTTAAAAGAACAATTGAAGGACTTGTTGGTTAAGGGTTTCATTAGACCTAGAAAGTCTCCATGGGGTGCATCGGTTCTCTTTGTTAAAAAGAAGGATGGATCCCTTCGGATGGTATTAACTATCGGCGCTTAATAAGGTCACCATCCAAACGATACCCCTTGCCGGGATTGATGATTTATTTGACCCGGCTCGATTATTGCCAGGTGTTTCTTGAATATAGATCTACGTTAAAAATATCATCAGCCTTGAGTTTGGAGTGTGATATTCCAAAGAAAGCTGTCAAAACTCGGTATGGCCATTTTATGAGATTGTAATTTATGTCATTCGGACTAACCAACGGTTCTGCAGCTTTTATGGACCTAATGAACAGGGTGTTCAAGCAATATTTGGACATGTTCGTGATCATGTTAGAAATCGATGATATTCATATGTACTCCGGACGAGGAGGGCATAAAACCGTTTGAGGATAGTCGCTGCCCAGAGACTCTCGGATAGTCGATTTGTAAGTTGAGCAAGTGTAAATTTTGGCTAGACTCAATGGCATTTCTCGGTCACATGGTATCAAGCGAGGGGCGTAAGGTAGATTCTGAGAAAATCAAAGCGGTGAAATGTTGGCCCCGGGCGAGTGAATCTTTCATTAGTGAAGTTTCTTGGGCTTGGAAGGCTACTCACCGAAGATTTGTAGGGCTTTTCATCAGTGCGGCCCGTTGACGGCTAACTCGAGAAGAAGGTGAAATTTCAATGTTCGGAGGCTTGTGAGAAAAGCTTCCGAGGTGAAGATCCGACTCACTTCGACACCGGTGTTGAGCTTACTCGAGGTACGAATGGTTTTGTTGTATAGTGTGATGCTTCGAGAGTCGACCCAGGATGTGTATTGATGCGGCGAGGGGAAAGTGATAGCATATGCCTCTCGGCAGTTAAAGGTTCACGAAAAGAACTAGCCGACCCATGATCTTGAGGTTGGCCGTGGTGGTGTTTGCATTGAAGATATGGTGGCATTACTTGTATGGAGATCACGTGGACGTGTTCACGGATCACAATAGCTTGCAATTTTTTTCGCATAGAAAGATCTCAATCTTCGGCAAGGAGTTGGTTGGAGTTACTAAAGGATTATGATATGAGTGTTCTTTACCACTCGGGCAAGGCTAATGTGGTTTCGTATACACTTATTAGGCTCTCCCATGGAGGTGTGTCCCGTGGTTGAGGGAAAGAAGGAGTTGGTGACGGGTGTCCACCGACTTGCATGATTAAGGAGTTAGATTGATCGGCTAGAGCTGATAGCGGCGTTATTGTGTAGAATGGGTCAGAATCGTCCTTAGTGGTTGATGTCCAATCTAAGCAGATGAGGATCCTAACTTGAGGAAGCTGAAGGAAGCGGTGCGAAATTAAAAGGTGGAGGTTTTCTCCTAAGGGGGAGATGGTGTTCTACGATGCCAGGGTCGACTATGTGTCCCAGATGTTGATAATTTGAGAGTTCTGATATTGCATGAGGCACGTGGTACCAAATATTCCTATCCATTCGGGATCACGAAGATGTATCCGGATTTGTGGAAAATCTATAGGTTAGATGGTATGAGTGGAGTCTTGTAGCGTTAAGTAGCCAAATGTCCCAAGCGCTCGACAAGTGAAAGTAGAGCATCAAAGGGCGAGAGGAATGCTTAGGATATTAGCATCCCCACTTGGGAAGTGGGAAGAGATTATGGATTTCATTACGGGCCTACCTCGTACTCGGCGACACTATGATTCCATTTGGGTGGTGGTAGACGGGTTAACAAGTGCACACTTTCTACCGGTCAAGACCACGGATACAATAGATGGTTATGCCAGAAATAGTATGTGTTAGGTTGGTTTTGACTTCGTGGGTGCCCTTGTCCATTATTTCAAACCGAGGTACTCGGTTTACCTCATTACAGTGGCCTTCGAAGGGACTCGGGACTCAAGTCAAGCTCAACAAAGCCTTTCATCCGCAAATGGATGGCCAAGCCAGGCAGACGATCTAGACTCTTGAGGATATGTTGAGGGCATGTGTCATGGATTTTAAAGGTAGATGGGACGATCAGTTTCCCTTAATTGATTTTGCTTATGATAACAGGTATCACTCTAGTATCCGATGGCACTGTTCGAGGATCTGTACGGGCGAAGGTGTTGATCGCCCATCGGATGGTTTGAGGTTTGTGAGGCAGCCATTATAGGATCTTATTCAGTTCATGAGACAATGGTAAAGGCTCAGTTGATAAGGGACGCTGGTTGAAAACTGCCTCGAGTCATCCCGAAATCATATGTGATTTGAGGAGAAAGGATGCGGGTTTTGATGTTCACGGCTAGGTATTTCTCAAGAGTATCTCTCGTGAAAGAAGTCATGCGGTTTTGGAAAGAAAGGAAATTCTGTCCCTAATATGTTGGCCCCTACAAAGTGGTGAGAAGAGTTTGTAAGGTGGCGTTTGAGTTGGGTTTTCCATGAGAATTATCTTCGGTATCCCGTGTTTCATGTATCACTTTTGAAAAAGTGTTTTGCGAGATCCGGCTTTAGTGGTTCCGGTTGATAGTATCGGTGTAAAAGATGGCCTCAGCTACAAGAAGGATTCCAGTGGAAATATTAGATCGTCAAGTACGTAGTACGCGAATAAGGAAGTAGCCTCGGTTAAGGTTTTATGGAGAAACCATCATGTAGAGGGCGGCGTGGGAAATACGGCAGATAAGATGGCTAAATACCCACATTTATTCTCTACCATCTCAGTTCTGACTTGAGGTATCAGTTTGCACCATGATTCTATCTTGTTTTTCATGTTTAAGTTCATGTGTGCAAGTTTCATTTATGTGTATAAATGTGTATGTGAAGAATGAGATCAGTTCGGCTATGTATTATGAATCGGAGGTAGTCATTTTGTTAAAATTTGATTAAAAGATCGGTATTTGACTATGATGATTGTATGTCCTCTGAATTCTACATGTTTCTAACATTCGAGGATGAATGTTCCCAAGGGGTAGATATTGTAATACCCCGGAAGTACGTAAGGATAGACCCGAAGAAAGTTGAAAACTTCGGAAAATGGAAAATCCTGGGACGGGCCAAGGTACGACTGCGTTGTGACAAACCATGAGTCGTTATAAGCCATTGGTGGAATCAAGATGGGTGATAGTGTAAACAGGATGACACGATGACTCATTATGGGAAATAATGAGTCGTTGTTAGCGTCGTAACTAGTGTCGGGGTTTTAAGGTGACTTACAATGGGCGACCCAGCGACTTGTTAAGAGAAACCATGAGTCGTGGTTTGTGGTCGTTATTGGAGGTTGAGTTTTCAGTGGGCTTACGGAGGAAAAATGACTTATTGTTTGTAGTGACCAGTCGTGGTGTTAATGACTGTTAGAAAATGAGATGCTAATGTTCGGGGGCAATACGGCGATGTAAGAGTCATGGATTTAAAGGGCGGGTGTCTTGACCATCCATTGGTTGTTTTTACGAGAAGAAGGCTTTCAACAGTCCATTCAACGAGGGACAATATGGATCATTTTTGGTGCCCGCGATCGGTGGTACCACGAGTGGAGTTTCCACATCAGGTAAGATTTAGTGGGTTTTAAATATATTATTTTAGCTTTCTCATGATATGAATACCCTAAACATTTGTTTGGGCAGGAAAACTAGGTTTTAAGAAAATAATCCTTCCTAAACTCTTATTCATGCATGCAAGGATATTGATAGGTGAACTAAAGAGGATTTCAAGCTTTTTCACTTCAATTCTTCAAAATTCATGCTTGGGCTTCTAAGGAGAGTTAGAGTCGATAATCCCAGGTATGTAAGGTCATCAATGGGTGGATTCTTCCACACCCATGTCTCTACTCTATGATTTTACTTATAAACTATAAAAAACTCATGGGAATTTTGCAATTGATTTATAGCCAAATCCTAATGATTTAATTATGCGTTTTGTGATGTTGAAATCTTATCACCATCTACTGATTTTGATAATCTTTTAAGATTTAAATTGATTATAATATTGTTGATTTTTAATTTCTAAACAATCATGTTTGATTATGCATGCCACATGATGAATCGATTTATGATCCATTGATCCATTGATGTTTTTTTTATGATCCCAACATGAATAATGAA
Organism: Datura stramonium; assembly: GCA_018107945.1. NCBI lineage: Eukaryota > Viridiplantae > Streptophyta > Magnoliopsida > Solanales > Solanaceae > Datura > Datura stramonium. The sequence continues at coordinate 71,532 of JACEIK010002502.1, forward strand.
TTTATATATGAATTTATTTTTATATATTATGATCAAGCTATATGCATGATCTACAAGTATGTATGAATTTTATTAAATCATGAATTATATTTTTGGCCGACTCGAGACCTCAAGTCATGAATTTAGTTCACATATGTTCAAAGCATGTTCACGATTATCATGATCTAACTTGCCCATGAACTTCAGTATGTATTATGAGCACTATATATTTTGGGAGTAGTATCGAACACCGAGTAGGTTCGGGGCTCAGGTTAAGCACCGGATCTCATGAACTACATGCCACCAGTAGTATGTTGGGACCCCTTTCATGTTTGTCTTGACCCCAGTATTTTGCCATGTGTGATCCGCCCTTCATGGTTCCTACCCTTGGTAGGTATGAACACCCTCCCGACTAGGGCTACAAGTCAGGCTTCATGTGTCCAACTCATATGTGGTATGTCGGTTAGAGAATCTCCCCTTTGTTCCTCATGACTTATGCATGTTATGATTATGTATGTTGGTTCAAGTTATGTTAAGTAAAGCTATTCTATGATGATTTATGATTATGACACGTTGTGAATGTTTGGAAGCAGCCGTATAATATGTTATGATAATTTATGATACGACATGATATTTTCTCTTATGATCACTTATGAATTTTTATACATGTTTTAAATGTCGTTTTACTTATCTTGCATACGCGATACATTTCCATATCTTGAAACTGCATACTTTCTATGTTGTATCATGTCATGATGCAAGTCCTAGTTCTAAGGCTCATCCTCACCTATAGATAGTTCAGACTTTCTCTCGGCTGCACTTGGTGAGTCCTCATGTTCAAGGACTACATGTTCACACTCTATGTCATTCCTTTTAGTTTTGGGTATGTTGGATTAGTTGGGGAGTTGTCCCATCAATGCATTAGGTTATAGGCTTATTATCGGACTAAAAGTTGTATTAAGTCGTATTGTATAAGTATTGTACTATTTTTCCTTATGCTATGTTAAAATTACGTTCTTTATGTTAAGTCTTCCGCTCATTTGATTGAATTAGATGTATGCTCATGCCATGAGTGGAGCTTAGGGTCTCTCGGGGCTCCTTGTCCCGTGTCGATCGGATATGCGTTTAGGTTGTGACACAAGGCTTGTGGAAAATATTATAAATTTCCTGCAAGGTAAGGCAAAGTACGACTCTTAGTATGAGGTACATGCATCCTAGTACGGCTAGTAATCGAGTTTGTTAATAATTCACCGTAATCTGAGTTGTATAATAATTCAAAGAAATTTGCACAAATGAATTCTCCTGATACGGGTAGCAATTACGAATCGTAGCATCTACCTATGACCCATACCAGCAGCCGTGGAAAGCTTTAGTGATTTTCGAGACTTGGCAGATCTCATGATACGATAAGATGTTACGAGCCGTAGGAGCAAGGTACGAGGCATACCAAGACACTCGTAGAAACCTTTAAAAGATACCAAAGTTCTTAGAGTCAAAGCAATATTGGACTGTACGTCTTATAGGATCATGTTATGAGTAGTACCAGATGCCAACACTTAGCAAATTCTTCAGAAGCGAAGGGATGTATCAGACAAGGCATGACCTATACAATCCTGTAACGGGTCGTATAAGGAGTCATAGGATGTGTCGACGCCAGATTTGGTTATTTCCCTATTAACTTAGGAAAAAGATTTTATTATTTGTATAAATACTTTTTAGGTTTCTTACTGGTCAGAGATGATCAGAATTAGTTAGAGCTTGATTATTATCAAGTTTTTAATTAGTTTTTGACAATATTGGAGAGCAATTCTTGAGATAATAACTTGGATTTTCTCAATTTTTCTTGAATTTATTCAAACATATTTCTTGCAATATTCAAAGCAGGTTTTCTTTCGATCATCATTGTAAGTATTTAATTATGTGTTTGACTATGAATACTAATCATAATCTTACAATCATGAGAGGCTAAAACCTCCATAACTAGGGTTGTGGGAACCATGGAGGATTAACTAACTAGGGTTACACAAAGCGATTCAAAACCAATGCTAAACGCTTGTATTGTATTCTCTTCATATTTAATGTTTCTTATTGAAGCACAATGTTAGGACTTGCCCGAATTCTTTACTTGCTTGAACCTAGAGAAGTAGATATTAGGAAAAGAGAATTACAATAAAATCATGCTTTTTGTGATCATTGTATAATTTGAGCTGCGATCGCAGGATAGTTAATTTGAAACAAATTGATAACTGTTAACTTGAAATCGCTCATGAGACCTAACCTGGTGATTGAGTATAGTCATTCAATAGGGACGAACCAGTCGTTTGGATACATCCTAGTTATCATTTTTACAAGTAAGCATTGGGATCGATCACGAGTGTAAGTCCGAAGTAGTTATGAACCCATGGGGAACACTTACACTAGTTAATTGTAAAATCTTCATAAACAACAATTTATTTTCACTTTTTTACAATTTTTTTCTATAAACCCCCAAATTTGGAGATAACAGACCAAAAAGCTTAAATACCAGCATTGCTCTAGTTCTTACCATATTTCCTATGGGTTCGAGCCCAACCTCTTTGTTGGGTTCTTATTGATAACATCTGCTTTATACTTTTTCAGGAGTGTGAGTTTGAACGTTATAAAAAAAAGGCGTCGTTGTGGGGGAATACGACAAAGATTATATTAATTTCTTGTGTTTAACTTTTAATTGTTATTTATTCATTTACATTTTCTTTTTGTTTTTGGCACCCACAGGTTGTCTCTTGGTGAATGCGAAGTACTCGACAGAGTGGAAATCCCCTAATTCCTTTGGATCTTGAACTTGAAAGAATACTGTGAAGAATGGAGAACTAAGAGCAAAGAGATACCCGTCTTGCTAAAGAAGCTAGGTAAGTCGAGCTAGCTTGGCAAGTTGCACTTCAGGAAGCCGATGATGCACGGGATGAAGTTGTAAACACTGGTCGTCATGGAAGGCACAATAGAGGCCAGACATATGCCCCTCAATTCTTTGATGAGGATGACCTAGATATTGATGAAGTCTGCTCAACTGGAGCTATAGTACCACCACCTTTGCATGTTGGGTAAAAGTTTGACATTACTAGCACCATGATATAGTTGTTGAATATGAAAGAGGTGTTTAGTGGTCATGCAGCTAATAATGCCAACCTACACTTTATGAAATTCGTCAGAATATGCAAGGCGTACAAGTTTCCCAGTGTCAGTCAGGACGCAATAAGGCTAAGACTCTTCCCCTTCTATCTGTCTAAGGAGGCCACTTTATGGTTATTGGAGTTGCCAAATGACTCGATTACCAACTGGAGGGAGCTCAAATAGGCCATGAAAGGTTTTCCTACCCTCCAGGATGAGATCTACAATTTCAAACAACTGGAAACGGAGGCACTTCATGAAACCTAGTTGAGATTTAAGAAGAAGTTGACCAAGTGCCCAAACCATAAAATTCCTAATGATAGTTTGTTGGAGATTTTTTACAGGTCATTAAACAATAGTACAGAAGTTGTGGCAGATACTGTGGCGGAAGGAGCACTGATGAGTCACACATAGGAATAAGTTGCCACTATTCTTGACAGAGTGAGTAAAACCAACAGGGCCTGGCACACCATGGAAGGGGAAGAAGTTGTTGGCACATATGTTGATGGTATGACTGCAGACCAACGAAAGAAGAAGGAGGAACGTGATCAGGAATTGGCTCATATGCATATATCATTAGACTTGCTCATGAAGCAAATCATAGGTGCTAGGGCTAGAAAAGTTAATGCAATGGGGACACAGGGATAGAAACCAGGGCCGAAACATTCAAATTCCGAGAAGGAGGCAAACTTCTTTAAAAATCAGGTGGCAGGTTTTCGGGCAAACTCCCAAGGGTCTGGACAGGACATTTGGAGGCAAGGCTCCAAAAATCAAGGTCGAGACTAATACCAAGACAACTATAACCAAAATGGGTACAGAAACAAAGGTCGAGGTCGTGAGAGAGAGGGAGAATAGAGAAGGAATGATGGTTACCGCAACGACCGAGCAGGATTGTATGTGCCTCCTAATGCATGTGAGGGGGAGGCTTCACGATCAAAATTGGAGAGCATGATGGCTAGATGCTCAACAAGATGAGATCCGCGGAGGAGAAGCTGAAAGACATTCATGGAGATATATCTGGCATGGGCCAGAGAGTTGAGTCACATGCCACGGCTATCAAGAAAATAGAGCAGGAGTTGGGTCAACTGTTGGCATCCATGAACCCTAGGAAAAAGGGAACACAACCTAGAAACATAGTCCAAAATCCAATGACTGATAGTCATTGTATGACTGTGATGACTAGGAGAGAAAAGACCACAGTTGATCCCCCTCTGCCGGTTATAGTTGAAATGCAAAAGAAGAAAGTGACCGTAATTGATGATGATGAAAAGGTCGGTGAGTAAGAGCTTAAGAAAGAGGCTGAGTTGTCTGAGGCTCCAGTTGTTGAGAAGGAGCCTGAAGTTGAACAAGGTAAGAAACAAGGGGCCCTACAGATCTATAAGGCTATCCCAAGACCACTACCATTGTTCCCTCAAAGAACTAAGAAAAAGGTGGAATATGGTAAGTTTCAGAAATTTCTTTCCATGCTTAAACAATTATCTGTAAACATACCATTGGTTGTGGCATTGGAGCAGATGCCTGGATACGCCAATTTTATAAAGGACCTTGTTACCAAGAAAAGATCCGTGAGCTATGAGCTAGTGGGTAACTTGCATCATTATAGTGGCATTGCCTCAAGGGTCCTTTCTTAGGAAAAAGAGGATCTAGGTGCCTTCACCATTCCATGTACTATTTGTAGCATTGAGTTCGCGAAGGCACTCTACAACTTGGGAGCAAGCATTAATCTAATGCCATTAGCTGTGTTCAAGCAGCTCAGCTTGGGAGCCCCCATACCAACTACTATGTGGCTATTGATGGTTGGGCATACTGTGAAGAGGCCTGTGGGGATCCTATTTAATATGCTTGTCAAGGTGGAAAAAGTCATATTCCCAGCGGACTTCATTATCCTAAATTGCGAGGTTGACTTTGAGGTTCCCATCATTTTGGGGAGACCATTCCTTGCCACTGGAAGGGCTTTAGTATATGTTGAGGTTGGCTAACTGAAATTCAAGATTAATAAAGAGAATGTCAACTTTCAATGTCTGCCGGTCAATGAAGCAGCCAAATGAGTATAGGGTGGTCTCAACAATTGAGGATGAGTCTGAGTTTGGTTACAAAGTATGAGTAGTCTACAGACTTGCATCATGCCACAACGTTAAGTCAGGCATTTCTTGGGAGGAAACCCATGAGGTGGTTCGGTGAAGTCTAAGTAACTGAACCACCTGCATCGTGCCACGATGTTAAATCAGGCGCTTCTTGGGAGGAAACCCAAGTTTATTGTCTTATGTGTGCTCAGTGTGAAGGTGAAACAAAAATAGGTTGCAGAAAAAATTGCAGTACAAGTTGGTACTCGAGCCTCAATATGACTCATAAGAGCATTGTAGGGTCATAGTATGAGTCGTGGTGAGAAGCAGAGACATGGCCTAGTGTATGAATTCAAGGTACGGTCGATCCTATGACCGTAACTCCATTGAATGGGTCATAGTACTCAATATAGTTAGAACTATGCAAAGTATGGAACTCCAGTTTAGAGTGAACTATGAGTCGTGGTACAGTTTGTACCTCTATGGTACGAGTCGTATGATGTGCTCGTAAGTCCACTGTTAAGTTTTGTTAAACCTCTGCTACGAGTCCTAGGGATGAGTCGTAGGTCCAACCTATGACTCGTGGTACGAATAGTGATGGGCCAAATTGTTTAAGTTGACCCGACTCAACCCAAATTTGTTAAAACATGCCCTAACATATTTAAATTGCAACCCTTTTGTACCCTTCTCCCACGCAATCACACCATGAACCCATGAATACTTCCCACGACTCCCTCACACTCGTAACTCAAGATAAATCATCATAGAGCAAAGATTTGTGAACGATTTACACTACTCAAATCGAATTCCAACCCTAATCACTGACTCATGCACGAAGTTGAGCAAGATTTTTCAAAATTCATGTAAGTGGTTATGCTTTGAGTTGTGTAAAAAGACCTACGTGCTTATGTGAACTTGTTTAACAACTAGGATTCCTTAAGATCCATGAAAATAGATGAGGAAAATGACCAGTGCTTCATGTGTGATTATGTTTGTTGGGTATAATTCGAACATTCTTAGAATCAAACTTACATTGTTACGAATTGAGTTACAGGTTGTGAATCAAAAAGGTAGAACTGGGTAGTTGTAATAATGTTAAAAATGCATGCCCTGAATTGGGGAATTCTAAGTACCTAACATAAAATTGAACTAACTTGAACAACTGACTTGAACAAAGGCAAGGACAGGGTTCACAAGCCTTCCTATGACTCGTGGTCTTATATTAGGACTCATAGGATGGCTTGTTGGGACTGTCCTAAACCAAAGGTATGAAAATTAATTGGTATGGAACCTAGTATGACCCGTCGTAGCCTACTATAAGTCATACCTGGCAATCGTACCAAAAATCTGAAGAAGGTCAAGTTCAAAGGCAACTGTACGACCCTTACTACAACTCGTGAAATCGACTTACAGGTGGTAACATGAGTCGTGGAAAAATATAGAATAATGGTTTTCAAGGGGTATCCTCATACAATTCATGGTACAGATCATACTTTCATGGTACGAGTCATAACTATGACCTAAGATGCTATGAGTCTCTGTACGGATCATACCTTCTAAGTACGACTCGTACTGAAGACCCATGAAAAAATTCAGAGGGTATTTTCTTTGTTTCTTTTTCTCAGATATGAAGTTCTAAGCCTTTTACTCTACAGTTACAATGACTTTGAAGAAGAAAGCAACCAAAGCCACCAAAGACAAAGCCGCCAGGAAAGAAATAGCTACTCAAAGGGAATTTGGAGATGAGCCCTCCGACTCTGAACATGAAGACACCTCTCCTAGTGGTTTAGTGGACGAGTTCAGGGTGGATACATCTTACACCGATGGGGCACGAACCACTAGGGAAAAAGCTAAAGCCCAGTCCTAGGCGGCCACTGCCATATCTACCGATTCTCCCCAGTGTGAGGAGGAAGCTGAGGAACAAATCCAAGAGTCCGGGAGTAGCTCTAATGATAATGAGGGGTCCGAGGAGGACCAATGAAGAGATGGAGAAGGTGATTCCAGGTCTGAGGATGAGGCAACCAGTGATAAGGGTGAGAAAACTCCGCCTAGGGAGAACCACACTATTCGGTGGAGAGCACCCAGGGTGAAAGAGATCTATGAGCATGGTCTCTGTCTCACCACCAAGAACAACCCTAGGCATATTATTCAAGAAGAGTTGCAGATCCTCACCAATGCACTGAATGAGGTGGAGGAGATGAAGTGGATATTTAGTTTCTACGAATTCGAGTGGGTGGCTAGAACCCCAGATCAATACACTTTAGAGATTATCCAGGAGTGATATGTCAATTATTTGGATACCATAGAGCAGAAAGAAAAGGATGGGCAGAAATTGTAAGATCATCCCAAGATGGAAAGTGTAATGGTGCGAGGCGCAATGTTGACATATCTGAGCACACTATTGCTCGGGTATTATGTGGGCCTCAGTTCATACCACCACATACTATAGCAGAGTTTGACTACCAGGTGGATGTCATGAAGAAGATCAAGTAGTTAGATATCGAGGAGAGGAAGAATCAGATAAAGTGGTTGTCTGGGGTCATTGCTGAGGATAAGGAGGATGTAGAATGGTTGACTAGTGGAAATTAGGTCACCAAAAATTTGCTAAATTTCTTAGCAAAGGCCTACTGGATGCTAGTTCACCACAGCTTCGCACCTACCATAAATGACAACACCCTCAAAGCAGACAGAGCAGCATTTGTGGTGTGTATCATGTCAAGATACGCCATTAGCATTCTGAGGGTAATTTTAGAGGAGATCCGAGATTGGGCTATGGAATTTAGCACTATTATCCCATTCCTTGGTCTTGTATTCAGGTTATATATGGAGGTAGGTTGAAGGTGCATCCTAATAAAAAGTAGTTGATTGAAGGGTAGAGGACAACGGACATAGGGTTGATCATTGACAAAATGAACCCAGTGAGCCGATCGAGACTTTCTGCCGTAATCCTGGGTACCATGGGCAGGTGCGGGAAAGCAGGTTAATGCCTCTACATCATAGAATCAGGATGAGACACCGGCTATAGAGGCCAGTCATTCAGAGGCAGCTCCTAGCACCTCTACTGCACCACCTATGGACCTTCCGAGCCGGACCCCAGTATAATACATTTTAGTGTATAAGGACTTTCTACAAAAATGGAAAAGAGACTGACCGTGACTTAGATAAAGGTGTAGTCTACGATGGAGAATGTGAAGCCTTGAGTGAATGTTGAGATTGAGGCGCCTGCACGGGTCTTACCTGCTAGACTTGACAGCTTTGTGTGTCGTTTCAAAGAGCGCATGGCAGAATAAGCTAACATTGGTAGCCTCCATAAGTAGTTGGGGGCTTTTCGGAGCCAAGTGACCCAATTTTCATCTCAACAACCGGCAATTCTAGCAGCCCCTACTCTTTCTGTCCTCGATATTGAGATAGACGATGAGCTTGACTTGGAAGCATATTGGGAGCCGACTGGAGTAGAGGAAGGAAAAGGAAAGAAGAGGGTCTCGGAGGATGTTGGAGATGAAACCCTAAAGAAGAATAAAAAAAGGAAAAGAAAGAACGCAAGCAGGAAAGATTGGAGAGTCAGCAGATTCACAACGAGCATAGGTCAGAGCTGCTTGAGAGAGATGGAGGAGTGGGTAGCTCCACTATTGCCCATGCCGAGCTTATAGGTGGCAAGGACCCTTCGGGTAAGCCATATTCAACCCTAGTTGTTACCGAGGTCGTAAAGCGACCATTAATGCTGAGGGGCTGACCATTTCCCTTATAGAGGTACCATTGAGTAAACCAGCCGCCGCTAGTGCCATGATTATAGGGCAGGAACCACCTCTGCGGGATGACAGGAGCGCTTAGAGCGCCACAAGTATGCATATTTCCCTTGTGCTTTTATATTCTATGCTTTGGTGATGAAGCATGTTTTCAAAAGGAGAGGGGGTGTGCTTGTATTTTTTTGGATTTTTGATTCGTCCGAGGGTTTTTCTTGCCGTGTTTCTTTTTCCTCGGGCATACTATCTAGTAGAACCAGCTTGTTTAGGATGTTTTGGATTAATTGTAAAGTAGCTTAGGATTACTCAGCCAATAAAATGCACTAGTTTTAAAGTTTTGGAAAAAATGACCCTGTTTAAAATTTTTTGGATAGTTAGTTGTGTAATTGTTGATTGCAAAGCATGATTTCTGTGGATTGTTTTGTGTCATTTTGTGTATTAGCATGAGTATTCATAGTTATCCATGTATGAACCGGATAGGTAGAATGAATGCCAAACATGTACCATGAGTGTGTGAGGTCATATACCTAGTTCAACACTGCGTAGAGGATCTAGAACTTGTCTGGTTGGTCTTTACATAGGTTTTAGGATGGTTGGTTAGGAAAGGATCACAGGCTATTTCTGTTTAGCCTATTTTAGCTTAAATTGCCCTACCAAAATGATATGATTCCCTTGATCCCCATTTTGAGCCTTAAATGGACCATTTTTCTTTAATTAACCCATTAACCCATTAACCTTACTCATTTTTTTTATAAAGAACCTATTTTTGCCCTGGTCCCTCGTTGGACATTGTGAACCTCAACCTAGGCAAAATTCCTAAGTTGAGTATGGCTAGTAGGGATGCATAGATCGTGGGGAGGTGAAAAAAAGGAAAGAAAAGAGAAAGGGTTAAAATGAGGTGTGGTGTGACCAGAGAAGAGACAAAAGAGTTGAAAATAGAAATATTGAAAAGAAAATACAAAAGAAGAAAATTAATGAAAAAGTTGAAAACACACAACACCCACATACTGCATAAAAATAGAGAAAAGGGAGGAAAAAGTTGAAAAAGCGAAAAGGGTGAATAAGTGAAAATTGGAGCCACAAGATGTAATGCCAAGGAGGGTTTAGTCACTAAAATTCCATATTTACCATACCACTCCTGAAGCCTACATTACAAGATGAACAAAGTCCTATAATGATCCTAGCCTGACTTTCCGAAGAGTCAAAGTAGAGAAAATAAGGAAAAGCCTACAGTATCCAATGTTCATTATTTGGAACTTCCTTGTGAGAGTGACAGTCTTACTTCATTTAGTCCCAAGTTTCATATTTTCATATATTTGTGAGTTGGGTACTTCATTTGTTGTGAGGTTACATGGTTTGTGTTTTATTCTGCCAGTTGTCTGTGTGAAAGCATTGGTAATAACTTGATTCTCTGCTAATAACTAGATGACATATCTTGATCCTTATTTATCATGGTTTGTGGTCACTAGATGTGCATAGCTGATTTGGTTTATATGGAGAAAGGTCAAAAACTGTTTGTATTCATAGTGCAAGTTTTGATTGGTGTTGGCGGTAGTATCCTAAGTTTATTTTCTAGTTAAGCATCAAATTTAGTTTGTTTTCTTTGCCTGAACACGTGCAAAAGTCTTAAGTTGAGGGTGTTGATGTGCTGTGAGTTTACAACACTTTCGATTCTTAAAAATAAAAAAATAGCATGGACATAGTTATGTTTATACGGATATGAGATGTTTTTACTTTGTTTTCAGGAAAAATAGGTGTTGGAGTAAAAATGTGCAAAAGTTTCATAAAAGAGACCAAGTACTGATCTCAGTACGAGCGGTACCAAGATTGTACGAGCCATACTGAGACTCGTGGAAATGCTCAACAGATTGTTACGAGGCAAAGGCAAAGTACGACTCTTAATACGAGTCGTACCATCCTGCTACGAGCCGTAACTTGAGTCGTAGAATACTTCAGAGAAATTTGCACAATTGAAGTCTCCTGATACGGGTAGAAATTATGAATTATAGCATCTACCTATGACCCGTACCAAGAGGCATGGAAAGCTTCAGTAATTTTTGGGAATTGGAAAATGTCATGACACAACAAGCTATTACGAATCATAGGAGCAAGATTCGAGGCGTACCAAGACACTCATAGAAACCTTTAGAAGATGCCAAAGCTCTCAAAGTCAAACCACAACTTGATTGTACAACTCGTGGGATCTTGTTACGAGTCATACCAGATGCCAACACTTAGAAAATTCTGAAGAAGCCAAGGGATGTACGAGACAAGGAATGACCCGTACAATCCTGTTACGGGTCGTATGAG